>NQII01002969.1:12887-27866 GCA_002778355.1 Clitarchus hookeri
GGATTCCTTATCTTCGTTGCCGTTCTTCACTGCAACTGTTTGGCCCGGTCGGTTGTAGAGAGAGGGAGAGAGGGAGTCTGGCTGTTAACCTACCAATGCCGGTATCTAACTGAATTCTCCTCCTCCGGGGAGGACTATTTCACTCGGGGGGTCGCAGTTGCGCAGCGGGGTGAGGGACGCCCGTGTCTGGATTGTCGAGTCCCGGAGGGTTTATGGTCCGTAACNGGGAGTCTGGCTGTTAACCTACCAATGCCGGTATCTAACTGAATTCTCCTCCTCCGGGGAGGACTATTTCACTCGTTGGGTCGCAGTTGCGCAGCGGGGTGAGGGACGCCCGTGTCTGGATTGTCGAGTCCCGGAGGGTTTATGGTCCGTAACTGTTCTCTCTCTCCCTCCCCTGTACTCCGGGGATTTTACAGTCTGCGCCATTCTCTCCCCTGGGCGCCGAACAGAGCCCTCCTCGTCGATGTGATTTACCGCCCTATGGTAATTCCGCAGCTGGCCAGGCCCTGCCGGCGTGCTTTGCCGTGCGTCGCCGTGACCCTTATGTCGGGCTGTTCCGCACGCCGCTTGCCGAGAGGCTGTTATAGCCGGGGGAAATGCGCTGTTTTATTATACACCGAGCCGTTCAGCTCCCAACGCATTACCTGCACCGAGATTAAGGTTTTGTTGAATTAAAATTAAGTTTGTTTGGCGCAATCGAATTAATTTTTTGTGTTGGCAATTATATATTTTGTTGCTGAAACCAATTTATTTTGTTGTACATGTATGGTTATTGGTTGGTGCAATTTAAGATTTGTACGTTAAACAATTTCGTTTGTCATTTTAACAAATAAAAAAAATATGAAACCACAGTCGAGTTTCGAACCCTCATTTTTCGCGCACGAACAATAGCGACCTCAGCTAAAGTGACTACTGGCGAACTAGTAATGGTTTAAATTACAATGTTTTTCTAATACGGGATAAATATTTTCAAGTTTTACACTTTTTTGTTGTTGTATTTGTTTCATTGGGATTGTTTATACCATTGTTAAGCACTAATGCATTCGTTAACAAACAGTATTACTAACCTAAGTGTCACAAAAAATTATAAACAAAATTTTTATCTCTAAATTTTAAGTCGACTTCCCGTGGCGCAGTCGGTTGGTGCGCCGCCGGCCTGGGGGTGCGGGAGGTTCTGGGTTCGAATCCCGGGTTTTCGCATGTGGGAATCGTGTCGGACGATNCGCCGCCGGCCTGGGGGTGCGGGAGGTTCTGGGTTCGAATCCCGGGTTTTCGCATGTGGGAATCGTGTCGGACGATGCCGTTGGTCGGCGGGTCTTTCCTTCCAGCGCCGCTCCATTCTTACCTCGCTTCACCCTCATCGGCTCTCAAGATCTCTATGTTAAGAACCGCCCAAATCACCCAGTCACTCTCACACTCACACTCACTCACTCACTCACTCACTCACTCACTCACTCACTCACTCACTCACTCACTCACTCACTCACTCACTCACTTTTCTGTAATGCAGTACTGATGACAGTCCGAATGCCGGATCGAGTTTCGTCAGTCCCTTATCCAATTTTTGCTCCCAGGGGGTTTTATATTTCATCGCCGGAAGTGGGGTGAATAATGGTAGTTGGTTCACTGCCCTCATTCTTCTCTCTCGGGGAAGGGGGGTGGGTTCGTAATTGATTGCCCGAGTAAGTAAGATGGACGTTGGCGCTAAGCAAACGACCACCAATTTAGCTGTATCGCCCCTAATTACTTTCTCCGCCGGCCATCAGTTAATCGCGTCCAGTGAAGGCCTGTCCATTACCAGAGGTCGATCCATCGCGTAAGACCGCATATCCTCGGCCACAACCAGCGAAAGAGGATACCCTGTGTATCACTGTCCAGCGTTCTAATACGAATGCGCCGTCTACCATGACATGTTTAACGTGTCCGAGGAGTAGAGTGTCAGTGGGTGCTGATGAAGTGGCGACCCACCCGTGGCACGGGCATCACATGACACGCACGATACTGAACTAGCCTGCAGGCACACCTGATGCCTCCTTTAGCATTTTTTAATGTATGAACAATTTTTGAACTTCTTTCCTGTCGGGAGGGTTTTTACGGTGTCTATGCCGGTTTTTACCCTCCCCCTTCTTAGCAATAGCTCAGCTATTACACACTCAGGGATGCAGTCATGGCCACAAACCTGGCCGTGACTGCTTTATCCCTCTTCGCCGCGATGCACGCCTCCTTTCCTAAATTGNTGCAGTCATGGCCACAAACCTGGCCGTGACTGCTTTATCCCTCTTCGCCGCGATGCACGCCTCCTTTCCTAAATTGCCTCTCATGTAGGCGTATGGGGCTTAGCCCTGAGACGCAACACAGTCCAGACCTACCCCCGGACAACACTTAACACTTAGTAATTACGGTAGTTAGAAAAAAAAACCTAGCCTGCAGGCTTCCCGCGGGTAGCTCTCCTTCAAGATCCTGTTACACGGTGAACTGAGCATTTTTGAAAGCCCTGCTTAAGGGGCCCGCCTGCTTGGAGCTTTCCCCCGCGTTTCAGCACGAGAGCTGTAAGGGCGACACTGCCACGCGCATCATGGGCTCCGTCGCCGCTACGCGCACGGGCTCAGAACTGGCGTGCGGTGTTCNAAGGGCGACACTGCCACGCGCATCATGGGCTCCGTCGCCGCTACGCGCACGGGCTCAGAACTGGCGTGCGGTGTTCTCGTAGTGCTGCGTATACCTATGGGACTCACAGCGGCGACCCTATCATTTTATTGGTGGAAAGTCTGTAGTAGCAAGGTTCAGTGCTCCTCCCTATAGTACTTTCGTGTGTGNAAGGGCGACACTGCCACGCGCATCATGGGCTCCGTCGCCGCTACGCGCACGGGCTCAGAACTGGCGTGCGGTGTTATCGTAGTGCTGCGTATACCTATGGGACTCACAGCGACGACCCTATCATTTTATTGGTGGAAAGTCTGTAGTAGCAAGGTTCAGTGCTCCTCCCTATAGTACTTTCGTGTGTGTATAACTTGTTTATTTAGAGATACAGCGCTTTGGAAAAAAAAAGCCGTTTTTATTAAACATGTCGGAGTGCGCGACGTCTTAAAAGTAACCGACAGGCATGTTCTGAAGTGTGTGTTCTTTTCGTAGTTCAGCACAATGCACGCTCGTTTTATAGTTTCGTAAAAAAAAAACCTGGATTTGAAACACTTTACCACGCTGCTCGAGCGCCTAGCAGAAGGTACAGAGGGGGGGTGGGGGGAGGTTCTATCTCCCTGGTAGAACACTTTGAACGCTTCAAGTTCGCCACTGGAATCAACTGCGGTGGCGATNGGGGGGAGGTTCTATCTCCCTGGTAGAACACTTTGAACGCTTCAAGTTCGCCACTGGAATCAACTGCGGTGGCGATGTAAAATAGCACAAACAAGCTTCGCGTCTGTTCCCTTTCTTCAGAATTACAAGCGGCAACTACAAGGTGTTGATACGGCAGTCTGTTTAGAAAAGGAACAGCATTGTCGCTATAGTTAAACACTGTTTTACTGAAGAATGAATATCGTAAACAGGGTGATACTCACAGTGATTTTTTTTACTGTCTTAGACACATTCCAACTACCACATTTGTGTTTCAAAAAACCAAATTTATAAACTCGCAACGAAATATCAAATTAGGTTTTTGACCCAGAAAAAAGATTTACATTGGAATATTGCGTTTTTTTTTTGTAAAATTAGAATACGTACAACTGCTTAAAATGAGATACATATGAAAACTAGCGAGGCCCCATAAGNTTTTTTTTTTGTAAAATTAGAATACGTACAACTGCTTAAAATGAGATACATATGAAAACTAGCGAGGCCCCATAAGATCTACTTGTATGGACATTGTGTATTCTTCCGCCTTATGCGAAATTAACATTACCAGGGGTCTGGTCATTATTCATGCGTGTGGTCACGCGAAACTGTTTAATTATTAGAAAAGTAATACTTTACAAATTTGCTAATTCTTACACTTATATGCATTAAAAAAAANACTGTTTAATTATTAGAAAAGTAATACTTTACAAATTTGCTAATTCTTACACTTATATGCATTAAAAAAAAACAGATAGCAAAATAAATCATTTCAGTATTCACAAATGTTTACCTAACACTTTCGATTCAAAATTAACANAAAAAAAACAGAAAGCAAAATAAATCATTTCAGTATTCACAAATGTTTACCTAACACTTTCGATTCAAAATTAACACGTGGAACTTGGAACTACTTTCCCTCCGCAGATACCAACTTTACTGGGTGATCTTGTCAGTCGGTGTGCCCGTTTAAATACTTGCAGGCAGTCGCAGTGGCAGTTATTCAACATAATGAAGCGTGANATCTTGTCAGTCGGTGTGCCCGTTTAAATACTTGCAGGCAGTCGCAGTGGCAGTTATTCAACATAATGAAGCGTGGAAATAAAGATAAAGAAGTCCCAGCGTTATATGCTGTGCCGTAGTTTTCACATCAAAATGATAGTTAAAAAAAAATATGTTTAATATTTATGAAATATAAAACGAAATTGTCTTTTCAGACGAGAAAAGGAATTTTTTTCCTGAGGTGAATTGATTTATTACAATGGTGAATGCATCCGTTTTTCGCCTTGCCTTCTATTTTAATATGTATACCGAGATTTTTTGGCTCGGCAAAGCCACAGAGTAGGTAAATGCACAGACACGAAATGGCGTGGCGGTTCCTTTGATGTGGGCGTACCCATTCTCTGATCGGCTGCGCGAGGCTCTGGAAACAGGCCTTGTGTCTGATTGGCTACCGCATGCTGCGAAACGTTCCCTATTGTTTGGGCTGCATGCTGGCAAGCGAGTTTACCAGGCTCTTGATTGGCGAATGGCGTTCCGTTGTTTTTGCTGGCGTGTGCGACTGGATTTGGCGGTATGAGATGTGGTTTTTATCCTCTGTATTATTAATTACTCTGTGGCACAGCATATCCATTGTGATGTCCGCCTGGTTGAAGGAATATTGCACGTCTGAGGCCTAAAAGCGTGGGAGCAATAAGGGCGATCGAGACATGCGCATCAACTCTCTCGTCGCCTCTACGCGCAAAGGCGCTGTACTGGCGTGCAATCTTGCCGTCGATAACGCGCCTCTATGAGACTTTCAGCGTTTATTTATGGAATTACTTTTCCTCCGTTGTTGCCAACTTTACCGNCGCCTCTATGAGACTTTCAGCGTTTATTTATGGAATTACTTTTCCTCCGTTGTTGCCAACTTTACCGGGTTCATGTCAGTCAGTGTGCCCGCTAAAATATATGAAGGTAGGAGCGTCAGTGGTGGTATCAGGGGGAAAGTTTTGTTTGAGCTGTTACACAGAANCTAAAATATATGAAGGTAGGAGCGTCAGTGGTGGTATCAGGGGGAAAGTTTTGTTTGAGCTGTTACACAGAAGAGATTGTTCACATTAATCGAGCACTTCTGAAATTTGTAACACATTTGATTTTCTAGTAATTTCAAAAATTTACTCGACTNTTGTTCACATTAATCGAGCACTTCTGAAATTTGTAACACATTTGATTTTCTAGTAATTTCAAAAATTTACTCGACTAACGCATGAATAAAGTGATCAGGCCCGTGGTAATATTAATTTTACGTTGAGTGGAAGAATACAAATTTTACGTGCAAGTAGGTCTTGAGCGGGGATTTCAAAACTGCCGAGATTACCGTGAACAGAATATAGTAAATAACCGTCGATGTCGACTCGGAAAGTGTTCAAAACAAAAATTTCAATCATTAAAGGAAGTGTTACACAAAACGTTTGATGGTGGCAGTACCAGTGAAGGATGCGTAGATCCAAGATGGCGTCCAGAAGAGCAGCGTTCTACTGAAGCTGTAGAANTGGTGGCAGTACCAGTGAAGGATGCGTAGATCCAAGATGGCGTCCAGAAGAGCAGCGTTCTACTGAAGCTGTAGAAGTTGCGATATGTTGTTTATTTTAGTCTCGTAATTGTGTTTTATCGAACGAGTAATGCATGCAGTGTTATTCCAGCCGATGTTACTCGTTTGATTACTGTGTGGGATGATTAATAGAAATTTTAATTGGGCTTGGAAAAAATAAATACGTATTGAATGAAAGCACCGAGGAAAACTATATAAAAAAATCTGCGAGTTTATTACGTACGTACGCGGCGATGTGTAAACACAGACACACTGAAACAAATGCAAATATTGGTACCTGCAAAAATGGCAATTTGTTAGAAAATGTAAACGGACGTCGCCGTGAATTTGCAATAGGTTGGTTGCGCCTAGCGTTACCAGACGTCCTGACAAAAAAATATAATGTTCCTAATTTTTAAGGGTTTTTTTTTGCGACTGGCCGGACTTTTCGTGGCGGTGAAAAATGTCCGGATTTTTACTATGATAAAAGACAATATTTGTATATTAATTATTTTGATTTTTTTAAGTTCTGTGCAGCAATCGCCTGGTTTATTATATACAAACGTCTACGTGTACTTTGATAAACTTAGTAAATTTAACTTTTTTTTTTTTTTTTTTTTATTTGGATTTATTTTCAATATCGTGGTGTGTATTAAAATGTTCTGCCGTGTAAAATATCTATAAGCATAGAAGTTTATTTTCCTCGTATTTAGACGTATGATAATCATTTCATTCCCAGTTTAATTTACGGTTTCAGGTGTTGCAAACAAAACATTTTATGATGCGTGCTGTACCTACGTCGAGAACAACACTTGTTTCGTTGTCGCAGCCAATGCGCTGTAGGCTATTTGTTCGGCTACGTTAGTATGAACCATTTACGACCTAGACTAGGAAGACAGTTTGCGACATTTAGCCACAAGTAAGATCATTGGTCACTGAACTTCGCAATGTGCAGTGCAGACTAAAAAAATTACCTTCACGTGCGTAATGTACGCAATTGTTTACACTTGGTCTGAATGGGGTTAACTTATAATTGGAACATTTGATGTTACTAATACACTTTTGAAAATTGTTTGCTTGAAAAACTAGTGACCCGAGTAAACTACTTTTTTTTTTTANCGTCGAGAACAACACTTGTTTCGTTGTCGCAGCCAATGCGCTGTAGGCTATTTGTTCGGCTACGTTAGTATGAACCATTTACGACCTAGACTAGGAAGACAGTTTGCGACATTTAGCCACAAGTAAGATCATTGGTCACTGAACTTCGCAATGTGCAGTGCAGACTAAAAAAATTACCTTCACGTGCGTAATGTACGCAATTGTTTACACTTGGTCTGAATGGGGTTAACTTATAATTGGAACATTTGATGTTACTAATACACTTTTGAAAATTGTTTGCTTGAAAAACTAGTGACCCGAGTAAACTACTTTTTTTTTTTTTAAATTATTAAAATTAAACTTTGTGCTAGAGATTTATGCGTGTTTCTCCGAGTAGTGGATTTCCNAAATTATTAAAATTAAACTTTGTTCTAGAGATTTATGCGTGTTTCTCCGAGTAGTGGATTTCCTCGTCTTTTATCTTGGGTTTGTGGTGACCTTGCGCTTGAACTGCGTTGCAGAGTGTTCGAAATACACGTTTTTCAACGAAACTATTAAGCGTGCGTCCAACGTGCTGATCTACGAAAAGAACACACACTTCAGACGAGAGCTGTTAAGTACTTTCAAAATATCACGTACGTTAGAAACATCAATTCAGAGTACATGTACTCCAAAACCGCTAAAAACGGCCTTTCCAAGGCGCTGTAGCTCAAAATGCACGCATCAGATACATACAAAACTACTATAGGGGGGGGGGGCATGCATTGAACCTTCCTAAAGACTTCCCACTAATAAAATAATATGGTCACCGCTGAAAGTCCCATAGGTACACGCAGCACGACGAGAACACTGCACGCCAGTTCAGAGCCTTGCGCTTAGCGGCGATGGCGTACTTGATGCGCGTGGCAGTGTCGCCCTTATCGCTCCCGCGCTTCTCGGCGTAGACGTGGGAAAAAGTTCCAGGTAGACGGACGCGTTGTGCAAGTCTTGACGGCCTACTTTGTAGCCGCGAGTAGGGTGGTTCTGTCAGGTCTCGTTGCTCTCTCCATCCCCTTCCTTCCCCATCTATCCCTCTGTGCGAAGGAGGTGATGGATGGGGTAGCTATGATCGACGTGATTGGTGGCTCGCTGCCACCTCGCCACCGCCGCCGGGTCAGAAGTGACGGCGAGATCTGTTCGCCTTCTGCAATCGCCTCTCTGACGTCGCGAGTCGGCCGGCTTGTTACAGTCTATTCGCGGTATCTTAGCACTTTTCCAATCAAACCTTAAAAAAAAAAAAAACTCAAGTATGACGCGTCTGGTTTTGTCCTAAATATGTCATGTATACCAACTTTTTATACCTGTGTTAACATAAAAGCGCCTAATTTTCGTTTGATTTGAAAGGTTGCGTATATTTGNTCTATCCCTCTGTGCGAAGGAGGTGATGGATGGGGTAGCTATGATCGACGTGATTGGTGGCTCGCTGCCACCTCGCCACCGCCGCCGGGTCAGAAGTGACGGCGAGATCTGTTCGCCTTCTGCAATCGCCTCTCTGACGTCGCGAGTCGGCCGGCTTGTTACAGTCTATTCGCGGTATCTTAGCACTTTTCCAATCAAACCTTAAAAAAAAAAAAAACTCAAGTATGACGCGTCTGGTTTTGTCCTAAATATGTCATGTATACCAACTTTTTATACCTGTGTTAACATAAAAGCGCCTAATTTTCGTTTGATTTGAAAGGTTGCGTATATTTGATATATACATTACAATATATCGTTTATAACTAATTTGGAAAAAAATGCAGAGAGAAAATGGTGTGTTGTGTGTGTTNAGAGAAAATTGTGTGTTGTGTGTGTTGGTAATTCCCAGTAAGGAATAGTTGTTATGCGAAATAGTATTGCGCTGAGTGCGCACGTATGCGGGCCTTTGTCCCTTTGGTGTCATTTTCTAAACTTGGTTAGGCTTTGTCACTAGCCCTTGGGGACTTTAGGGCTACTGACTTCAGCCTGCTGACAGGTACCCCCAAAAACACTAAAACTGTTATTTTGACATGCCATAATGCAAAAACTATGCGATCTAAACATTTGTTATGCGAGAAAAGAGTAATTGTAAGTAATATCTACAAGTTGAACGCTATTTCATACAAGAATAAAATAATGCNAAAACTGTTATTTTGACATGCCATAATGCAAAAACTATGCGATCTAAACACTTGTTATGCGAGAAAAGAGTAATTGTAAGTAATATCTACAAGTTGAACGCTATTTCATACAAGAATAAAATAATGCATTTTTTGGTGGCTATGTTGCATGGAGCTCGCCGTTGCATTACGGCATACGCATTTTTTAAAGAAAGGCGAAGAAAAATTACTTAGCCAACCGTTTCCATAGGGTTCTCAGCTCGTGAGTTCAACATTTAATGAGAAGTGAACCGAATAGATTATATATTACTCTAAAAAGAAAAAAAAAATGTTAACACTTATAGTCAAAAGTTTATAAAAATCCGGCTTGATCACGTAGTTATATGATCACTATGTGAGCATGACCCTCTTGTCCGTCCAGCCTGTATAAACACCCGTCTGCCGTCGTCTGTATCGTCCGCCGTTAGTCCGTCCACTCCGATTATGTCCCACTCTGCGACCGACTTTACCCGATTACCGCACTTCAGCCAGATGGCTTCCTCAAAGACTGCCTACCCTCCTGCTGCAGTGGTAATTACAGTGTCCTCCGGCAGGTGGAGGAGGGGCTGTGGCGCCAGCGTATACCGCCAACTCCAGCCGCACACGCCACCAAAATGGCGTCTAAACCAGATAACGCGTTGAAACGCCGTTCGCCGATCGGCGTGTGGTAACTTACTAGCCCAGCCAATAGGGAAGGAAGGATTCCCGCGTCATCGATTAAATGGGCAAGGGTCTCGGATCGCGAGCCATTCAGAGGAAAGGGCACGCCCACATTAAAGGGACCGCCGTGCCACTTCGTCTCTATGATGAGTAGGCGAGACTGGCCTGGCGTCACCATGGCGAAGCGGGACATGACGTGACGCGTTGTGGATGAGGCGTCGTGCGTGCATGCATTCCCGCGTCAGCTCGTCATCGCGTGACTCCGCGTCGCAGTGCCGTGCTCCTCTCGCATTGTGAAGGTCGCGGGTTCGGTTACCCCTCTTCCCGGGCAAGCGCGGGAGCACTGCCGTCACGTGCCTCACTGGCCCGTAGGTCAGTGCGTTGGCCACGAAAAAAATGTGCTGTTTTATATTTCTACCACATACTGCCCAACTTGTAGGCATTATTAGTAATCACTCTTTCCTAGCAAAAATACCCAGCTCATGATTTGTGCATAAATACGTGTCACAATCACAATTTCACACTTTTATAAATGTATTAGTAATAATAACTAACTTACATAAGTAGTACGGTTCACGTAATGAAAAAAATCAATTTTAAATTAAAATTCATTAGAACTGATAATTTTGATTTTAAANAAGTAGTACGGTTCACGTAATGAAAAAAATCAATTTTAAATTAAAATTCATTAGAACTGATAATTTTGATTTTAAATCAAAATTCATTAAAATCAATTAACATTTGAAGAAAATAAATATAATACTGATAAAATCATCAATATACTAATAAAATAAAAAATATATATTTTAACATTAATACAAACATACAAATGAACATAGATGGCAAATTAATGCAAATCCACAAATAAAAAAATAAAAACCTAAACAAATTATAAGAATATTAACAGTTAAAATTAAGAGTACTCTATGCAATGCATAGATTGTCCATTTTTATTTCTTTAAACCGCTATATTTAAGTGAAATAGATCTCTCATTTAACTATTTTAAAGTGTTATTATCTATTTACTTGTATAATGATCTGTGCAATAAAATAAATTCACGTATTCTTATTTTCACATGTTATCCTATTGGCTGAAGGCCTTACACATACGACACGAAATAAATACCTCCATTTTGCACACGTTGGCGGTGTGTACACAAGACGTACACGATCGTGTATGTATGAACAGTGGCGTAGCAATACAAGCTTAAGTCTTCGTAAGTGTACGTCTTACGTGGTACCGTCGTGAGTTGATCTTGAGTGTACGGTAAGTGTATAGCTTGCAAGCCGTACACCAGTTATCCTCTCGACATGACGCGAGGACGTTTAAAACAAATAATTAACACTTTGAGGACGCCATAAATTTACCGACAAGACAATCTAGAAGCGTCTCCTGATATACGACCATTAGAGACGATGGTTTATCGCGGGAAAAATTGACTGTTTGCTAGGATTCAACGTACAGTACACATGTCCGACAGTTTTATTTCCTTATAGGCTGTCACGCATGTATGAAGATACTACCTCATTTCACTGGGCCAATGAGGATTCTGATACTGTAAGGTACAACGTTCGTGATTGGTTGCAAACAACTTAACTGAGTGAAAACCTTGTTCATCCAATCATGAAAAAAGAAACTAGTTAGAGTGTTATAGAAAATATGTTGGCTCAAATTTTTTTTCGCGATTTTTCCATCATCTCTAATGACCATCAGTTCTGTTGATTTCTGTGTTCCCATTTATAACTGTCCTGTTGTTCCACACACCACATGACACGATTAGTAACTGTACAACTATCATTACTAGTCAGCTCTGCCAATATAATGTCGAGGTAGTAAGGAAAAAAAAACAGTTTAAAGATTTCTTATAAACCATTGAGTAAATTCATTTTTCTTAAAACCAATTCATCCAATCCTAACATAAACAAACCAAGCCAGAATGAAACTGCACATACTGGGTAACAAAAGCAATTTAAAATTTTTATAAACTTTTGACTATAAGTGTTAACATTTTTTTTTCTTTTTAGAGTAATATATAATCTATCCGGTTCACTTGAGTAATTTACAACTTGAGTGCTGCTGAGAACCCTATGGAAACGGTTGGCTAAGTAATTTTTCTTCGCCTTTCTTAAAAAAATGCGTATGGCGTAATGCAACGGCGAGCTCCATGCAACATAGCCACCAAAAAATGCATTATTTTATTCTTGTATGAAATAGCGTTCAACTTGTAGATATTACTTACAATTACTCTTTTCTCGCATAACAAGTGTTTAGATCGCATAGTTTTTGCATTATGGCATGTCAAAATAACAGTTTTAGTGTTTTTGGGGGTACCCGTCAGCAGGCTGAAGTCAGTAGCCCTAAAGTCCCCAAGGGCTAGTGACTTCAGGGCTACTGACTTCAGCGCTACTGCCAGGTGTGAGGGCACTGACATTTTAGGCCTAGTGACTTTTAGAGCTACTGCCGCGCGCCTGTTTTTGGCACGTGCAAATAAAACAAACTAAATCATTTACAGAAAACTTAACAAGTCTGACTGAAAGGTCATGCCTAAATTCGCTTTAAGGCATGCTTAGCAAAACTTATTTTACAAAAAATCATATCCCGTTACAAATAAAAAGTAATAATTTTTTCAAAGCTATTTTTAAAAATTGCGAGAAAAAATTTTATAGCATTATTTTCGAGATTCCTTGAAGTAACTTGTGGTGTCTTATTTCAATGCGAATTATCTTATTTCTGTAATTGAGTTAGATTTTATCGTATGTACGCCTCAAAAAACACTAAAATTGCGATTTTGACAAGCCGTTGTGTAAAACTTTTACAGTCTAAAATTTTTTTATGCGAGNCTCAAAAAACACTAAAATTGCGATTTTGACAAGCCGTTGTGTAAAACTTTTACAGTCTAAAATTTTTTTATGCGAGTGACTAGTACTCATATGTAATGCCTACAATTTTAACAGCATTTCGTACCGGTGACGCGATANGCGAGTGACTAGTACTCATATGTAATGCCTACAATTTTAACAGCATTTCGTACCGGTGACGCGATATCAGTTAGAGGCTGTTCACGGTAGAGTGAGCACTTTTGAGGCCCTAGTTACTTTTTTTCCTATCAGCCCTTTCCACCACTTTTTTANGCTGTTCACGGTAGAGTGAGCACTTTTGAGGCCCTAGTTACTTTTTTTCCTATCAGCCCTTTCCACCACTTTTTTAAAATAAATATTGCCATGCACGTAGTAAACAATAAACATTGTGTGTGTATATTTCACTGGACTCGAAAACTAACGTCTAAGGCTACAATAAAATATATTTATTGACTATTATTCCAAATGACAGGGCTTCAAAGAAATGCTCGCNACTAACGTCTAAGGCTACAATAAAATATATTTATTGACTATTATTCCAAATGACAGGGCTTCAAAGAAATGCTCGCTTTACCGTGAATATACAGTAAAAACTTTCTGTACTTGTTAACAAGCAATTCTTTGGAAACTAGTTGTCAAAATTTTCTTATAACTCTACAGCCGAAATATTGTACATTTACAACACACTATGTTGCGAAGCATACAAAACTGTGTATGCNTTTCTTATAACTCTACAGCCGAAATATTGTACATTTACAACACACTATGTTGCGAAGCATACAAAACTGTGTATGCCAGCTCAGTGTTTATAATAAACTTGAAGTCTACAACATTTGCTTGATAAAATTCAACATTAGTTGTACACTTTCCACACAAAGGTTTTTGCGAAGTTTACCGTAATTAATTTGTAGTGTTCAAGTTGTATTTATAAACACTGTAGAGTAGTTTACCAAAGTGGATTGGCTGAATTACTTTTTCACACGTGTTAACTGTCTGCACATGAATCACGTAGGAGCTGAGGCGATGTTTCCGAATTCCGAGGGGNTTACTTTTTCACACGTGTTAACTGTCTGCACATGAATCACGTAGGAGCTGAGGCGATGTTTCCGAATTCCGAGGGGTCCCGTTAAATAAGACAACACTTACTCAAGCAGACAGCAACCGATGGCGATAGACAAACTGTTGTTGGGTGCTTGTAGTATTGAAGTCTACCGTGTACTCGTATTTTTTTTCGCGAACAATAACTAGCTCTACGTATCACCCCACCACACGTGTCAGTAACTGTGTGCGGTGGCGGAGCTGTGTATGCGCCCACGACACCCGTGCGTCGTCGGGAGGTTTTTTCCCCACCGGACGTCCTCTNGTGGCGGAGCTGTGTATGCGCCCACGACACCCGTGCGTCGTCGGGAGGTTTTTTCCCCACCGGACGTCCTCTATTTCGGAAACAGATCTTGTGTTTCGTTGTGGGCTTGGCACGGCGCCGGATCCGTGTTGACTCGCGTTTTGTTGTTCTGCGTTGACGTCTGCGGGAGTTGGCGGGGAGTGTCTGGTCGTGACACCACGCGCGACGGAGGCTGACGGCTTGCCGAAAGCGAGCAGATACTGAAACCCGGTATACACGACCCACGACTTCGTGCCCAAACTTGTTGACCCGTTCAGTCTTGAAATGATTCACGAGCTCAAGTCTAGCAGATTTTNTCGTGCCCAAACTTGTTGACCCGTTCAGTCTTGAAATGATTCACGAGCTCAAGTCTAGCAGATTTTTTTTTATGGGCGCTTAACTAGTGTCAAGCGTGCTTCTCACTACCAGTTGAACAACCTGCAGCCACAGAGTAGATAAGCACACAGATACGAAATGGCGTGGGGGTTCCTTTGAATTTGGCGTGCCCATTCTCTGATTGGCGCTTGTGTCTGATTTGCTACTGCGTCCTGCGAAATATTCCCTATTGGCCGGGCTGCCGCCGGCTGGCGAGTAATTTACCAGGTGCTGATTGGCCAACGGCGGCGATCCGACATTTTGCTGGCCAGTGACGCCATTTTGCTGGCGTGTGCGGCTGGGAGTTGGCGGAACAAGCGGCTATTTCACATCTCTGTTCGTAAGTACTCCGTTGTGGCTGCGTGTTCGTTGATGTCGCCATTGACCATCCACGAACTAGATTCGTAGAAACTTCAATAAAACCACGGATTTCTCACAAGGCAAACTTTTCGAAACACCGGCCACTGATTCCTGGTTGTGTACAGTTCGGCCATAAATAGCCTTCACATGCAACATGCCCTCCATCAACTGCCAGTAGTCTTGTA
>NQII01002969.1:29002-39599 GCA_002778355.1 Clitarchus hookeri
TCATTGGACATTTATCCAAACACTGGCATTGCGCTTCGGATGCTGTTGTGTACACCAGGGTCAAACTGTTCAGCAGAACGATCATCTTCAGCGCTAAAGAGAGTTAGGAATTACTTAAGATCTACCACAGAAGTGGAGAAACTTAATTCACTCTCTATATTGTTCATAGAGTCACAAATAATGCAATCAGTTGACTATACTGAGGTTATCAATTATTTTGCTGAGAAAAAAGTTCGTCATGTGCGCAGCACTTATAATTAGGCAAATTTCGTATGTTTCCTAAGTTTGATAATAATAAAAATAATGAGTGAAAAGTATATTTGGTATTTTATTATTATATGTCTAGGTCTGCTTGTCTTGTCTATTTTATAAATTAAAAAAAACGCTAATAAAATATAAAATAAAATAGGTTGTTTTGTTGAATTACCAAAAAGGGGGCCCGGACTCTGTAATTGCCTAGGGGCCCTGGGTGTCTCTAAGTCCGGCCCTGCCTGTAACAATGATACATCACACCTAGCACATTCTTGTTTACTTCTCACTCACATATACATTTATCGCTTGGCCGGATTTTTCGTTCGGTACTGCACTAGTATCGGCATAACGTCGTGTCCCTAACTGGCTGGGATGCCGGCTGGCGGGTTCGTTGTCACGCGTTGACTAACCAACGACGTTCCATCATTCTACTGGCGCGTGTATGGCTGCAGTGCGCGTGGGGATAAGCGGTTGTTTCACCTCTGTGTTTTCAAGTACTCTGTGACCGAAAGATATTTCACAACAGTGCAGGGGCCGCGGTGGTGTAGTGGTCAGACTACTCTCCTCCCACCAAGACGCACCGGGTTCGATTCCCGGCGGGCTCGCTCCCGAATTTTCACATTTGGGATTCGTACCGGACGATTCNACCAAGACGCACCGGGTTCGATTCCCGGCGGGCTCGCTCCCGAATTTTCACATTTGGGATTCGTACCGGACGATTCCACTGGTCGGCGGATTTTCTCGGGGGTCTCCCGTTTCCCCCCGCCATAGCATTCCGTCGCTGCTCCATACTCATTTTGCTTCACCCTCATNTTTTCTCGGGGGTCTCCCGTTTCCCCCCGCCATAGCATTCCGTCGCTGCTCCATACTCATTTTGCTTCACCCTCATCAGTTCTCAAGACCTCGATGTTAAGAGTCGCCCATATCTCTCCACTCCACTCCGAACAGTGCAGATCATTAAATCATCTTTATGGAATATCCCATGTATTGGACGCTGTTTGAAAGGCGTTAAGACGGATTGATCCTTGGCATCTTGGTTTTTAGAGTTGTCCTCCGAAACCTGGTAGTAGAGANAACAGTGCAGATCATTAAATCATCTTTATGGAATATCCCATGTATTGGACGCTGTTTGAAAGGCGTTAAGACGGAGTGATCCTTGGCATCTTGGTTTAATCTCAACAGGAGGCTTTGGACCATCATCTCTTAATGTTTGGCATTTTGCGAGCTGACAGGGCATAGGGTATAGCATAGCACACTTCCTGAAATCTATATGGTATGTATGGTTTGTCTTCGTGCTATCACCCCTGTTGTCGTTCGCAGAAAACAATCACTTCTTTTATTCTCAGCTGTTACTTGTTACAAATTAATGAAGGCGGTGAAGCTGCAAAAGGTGTAGAATGTTTGGAAAGTTCTGCGATGCCAAACATTTTGATATACTCCATTCGTGGTTTTTTCACACTTTTTGAATCATACCTTTGAAAATTCACCCCATATGTGACATGTTGGGATGTTTCCTAGATATAACGTGTATCACAAGTGTTTTATTCTTGTGTTAACGTAAAAATAACTGATTTTCGGTTCAATTGAACTTTCACTTTAATGTTTCATTTGTAATAAATGTTAATACAAAAAGAGAGAAAATAGGTGAGTTGGAAATTCCTAGTAAGAAATAATTCTTATGTCAAATAATATTAATCTGAGTGCGCACGAATGCGGTGCGTTGTCCCTATAGTGTAATTTTCTAAACTTGGTTAAGCTTTACTTTTACGAGGCGGAGGAATATCCTGAAAGTAGAATTAAGCAGGGCTCTAGCTGGGACGAAGACTAGTTGTGTGTGTGTGTGTGTGTGTATATATATATATATATATATATATCATTGTTGGCATTTTTATGTTTCACTCCTCACCATATAGGTACTGTGCGGCATAAAGATACTGCTTTTATCCTTATGCAAATGCATGATTTAATGAGAATAACTATTAACATAACTTTGTTGTTGAGTTTTAAAATACGAAATGTCTACAACATTTCTAGAGCAAATTTAAGCTCTTGGGAGAGACTGGTCCCCTTCCCCACCTCCCTTATATCCACCCCTGGGCACAATATATTATGTCAGTATGGCAAAACATTTGCTCACTAAGTTGCAAAAATAGTTATATTGCCTTATCTCAAGTGTTTGTTTTTATCTCCAAAATTCTGCTGCCTTCACGTGATTCCCAGGCCCGTCTTGAAAACTTTGCTTGGGAAGAATATTGTCATTCCCTTGCTGTCATTGAAAAGTTTGCAAGCAAGTGTTGAGGAGTTTCCGCGGAAGGCCGCGCTTTCTAAGGCGTGACTCGGCCAGACGTGACGGAACCTGTGTGATCTCGTGATTGATGAGCACCTAGTTGGGAGACAGCAGGTTTGTAACGCACGCTGCTATCAGCTGACGTGTTCGCCTGGTCTTCGTCCCAGCTAGCTTTCTTCTGCCTAACCGCTCGATGTCGAGACCCTGGCTTTTCTACTTTTTACTTTAAAAAAAGAAAGCAAAATAAACCGTTTCAGTTTTAACAAATGTTTACCTAACACCTCTAACTCATCGTTAAAACATGGAACTACTTACCTTCTATCGTTGCCAACTTTACTGGGTGCATGTAACTCGGTGTGCCCGTTAAAATACGCGCAGTTAGGAGCAGTGGCGTTTTTCGAAGGTTCATTTCAAAAGTGCTCATTTAACAGGGAGCCTATTGTGAATAAATATATTATTTATTGCACTTTGCAGCGATGTCGCAGTAATTGCTCATTTGTTACTTTTTTTTCATTCTTGTACAACTTTACTTCGATTTGGAGAAGCCATGCTTGTGTGTGATGGCTGATGTAAAACAGTCAACGTGTTTTCAGATAACCTTTTACTTTCCGTGGTTGATTCATCGCTCTTTACTTCAGCCGTACGTCAAAGCATGGCAATTTGTATTTACGTCAAAGTGTATGTAGTTATAATTTTTTTTCGAAAATGTTTTAACTAGCCACGGATTAACTGTAGCGGCGATATTGAAGGTAGCTTTGCGGACTACAGTTCAGCGGTTTCCAACGTGACCGATAATTTGCATAATTACTGCGCACGAGTGAGTTAATAGACGCGAGGACGAGCTGCCGCTGTAGTTGACTCGAGTGTTGTAATTACAGACCTGCGCCGCTTGAGTTCGTACCAGTCGCTTCCGTTCCAACACAGACGTTGCCCACCTTATGTAGCTCGGAGATAAAGGTGGAATACACGTGGCTCACCACCAGTTATTTATAAATTTCCAATAAAATAGCTTCGCTTATTGAAATGCGTAGTTGATTGGCCACGAGACAAGAATTTATTCACATTTACCTCCAAGTGAAATAAGGCGGACGTGACAGGATTCGCACGAAAGCTCCTCGCGTAGGCAATTACGGTCCGACCCGTGCTGCGTCATCGGGTCGTGACTCTACTGGGAGGGTAAGAGGTAGGGTTTCACCTAGCACGTTTTTTTGCAGGTGGCACCTCCTGATTTGGGTGGGCTCAGAACCATACGGTAATTCGGATGGGCTCACAACCATTCAGTAATTTTTATTTTCCATTATTCTGTGTTGTGGTGAAATTTATACCTTTTGTGTATGTAAGACTATTCTGTGCTCAAATTTTATTCAGAACAATATTTTATAATAAAGAATTACACAACAACTTAAACCATATTCGCTGATAAACAAAAGAAATTACCCAATTTCAAACTGGTTCTCTAAAAAATTAACTAACTAAAGATAAAATAAACCATTGAGCAATGGTATAAACAAGGGAAAAATAAAACAGAAGAAAAAAAAATTAGAACCACTGGAAATACAGAAGAATCTGACAGGGTGATACAACAGAGACCAACCAAATGAATGCAACAGGAACAATCTGAAAAACTGTAAATACAGAATAAAGCAATTAAAACAAAATCCAACAGAATGAAAATCAACAAAAACCAACAACCACTTAATTATTTTGGGGGGTTACGAACCACCTGGTAATCTTGGTGGGTTCCGAACCACACGGTACTTTTGGCGGGCGCCAAACTACTTCGTCATCGCCGCTCGTAAAGTGAGTCGTGTCGCGGGGCGGGGCACGGGCCTTCTCAAGTCCACTTTCCTCGTCACGCGACCTTGACTAATTATTGTGCAAGGTCACAGAGCACCTTAGAAAATCATTTTGACCCTACTTCAGTTGGAAAACAACTTGGTTGCGCCCCCATTCAGAATGAGACCACTCTGACGAGAAGAACGGCTGAGCAACGGGTAACTCTTAAAGCACAACATTTGTAGCACGGTGCAGAAAAGTTCTGTCCAAAACCTTCAAGCCTGAGGGTCACATATGCTTTAATTAGTCGGCTGGGAGACCACGCTCACAAAAATAACGGAATGTTTTTGGTAAATTGTATAAAAATGAGAATAGTGTTAATCTGCATTTGCTGTTCTTGAAAATATGGTGATGAAAATTCAGTACTTTTTCATATCTCACAGATCTGCCAAATAAGATAATGTTACGTGTCGCTGATCCGCGCCGCTGACCTTGGCCCGCCCCGCGCGAGCGGGCGGAAGAGAAGGACAGAGAGTCGTGATATGATAATGGGGCGGCAATTCAAGGGAATGTTCTGAATGACAAGCGAGCGATAATCCTACCAGCGTTTTGAGTTATGAAGGCATTCTGCCGCGATAACCCTTTGGTGGCTCGCCACTCATGACCTTCGGCGGACAGGATTTCTGCGTTTATCTGAAGAATGCTTTGGATCACTGACCTCGTTCTCTCAGCGTGACTCGGGGTGCTTTGAACCTTCCATATGGTCAGGGCGAACGATATAAGTGTGTGACAGGCCTCCGAGTCGAGTGTTGAGTCGAGTGGTTGAGTTGAGTAGTTGAGTTGAGTAGTTGAGTTGAGTAGTTGAGTTGAGTAGAGTAGTTGAGCAGAGTAGTTGAGCAGAGTAGTTGAGCAGAGTAGTTGAGTTGAGTTGTATGGACGAGTGGCAGAGTTCCGAGCGATAGACGACGAGCGGTGAGAGAAGTGACCAGCGGAAGGGAAATCTGCGACTGCGAGTATCAAGCAGTGAAGAGTGCTGCTGGCAGGCTGGAATATTGGACTAGATGCGTGAGTGAAAGAAGTTACAAATTATGGCAACATATATACCGAACATGTGTTAATGATGAGTATGAGTTAATTGACTGTAACCAAATAGAGACATTAAGAAGAACGTTATTTAATGTTAGAATAGACATTCAATATTGCGCTCACTGTGAAATAAAAAGAGTAACAGTGGAGACATAATGTGATGCTGTAAATAATAGCTGTGTGAATAAATAATAAGTCNTAAAAAGAGTAACAGTGGAGACATAATGTGATGCTGTAAATAATAGCTGTGTGAATAAATAATAAGTCAGATTTAGTTATTTTATTCTTTTATGAAAACCTCCGTCCCTCACAAACTTAGATACGCCCCACAGGCCTTCTTGTAACAATAATATAATCGTAAAACTATTAAAAGAATATGTGGCGGGAGAGCAGAGACCACCGGAAATGGCGTAGATCTAGCGATGGACATAAGTGNAAAACTATTAAAAGAATATGTGGCGGGAGAGCAGAGACCACCGGAAATGGCGTAGATCTAGCGATGGACATAAGTTGCGCAGTTTTAGCTTGTCTTGAGTTGCGAAGTGTCGAACGTTTGCACGAGGTGGGAGGAATAGATCGAAAGTAGAGNTTTTAGCTTGTCTTGAGTTGCGAAGTGTCGAACGTTTGCACGAGGTGGGAGGAATAGATCGAAAGTAGAGCTCCAGCAAGATTCCAGAAAAGTCTGAAGTAACCGCGAACGGGCTGGAGCGCAGGGGTGTCCANATCGAAAGTAGAGCTCCAGCAAGATTCCAGAAAAGTCTGAAGTAACCGCGAACGGGCTGGAGCGCAGGGGTGTCCACTCGATGGCCTGCTCGTGGCGGTCCCAGGAGGTGCGTGTGAGCTGCGCTTTGCCTAACTGCTCGGGGGCTCGCTCACTGGGACATCCCGCGCCTGAAATATTACCCATTAAACGCGTGGTTCTCGCCGTAAACACTCGCCTGCTCGCTACAGATGCTCGCCAAGCGTCGTCGCGCTGTAATCAGATAACCCTGGCGTGGGACAGGGTTAGTTGCTAGTTAATCGANCAGATGCTCGCCAAGCGTCGTCGCGCTGTAATCAGATAACCCTGGCGTGGGACAGGGTTAGTTGCTAGTTAATCGATTAATCGATCTGCTGTGCATTGCATTGTATCCAGATGAACTGTGCTTTGGAGAATGCAACTGATGCTGCGACTGCGAAACAGCGACGTTTCCAAAGTATTCTATGTGATATTTCTTAAGGAAAACTGGAACGTTAAGAAATGTTTCACATTTTTATGTTTAATATATTTTTTTAAATTTAACTTTAACAATTTATATTTTTAAAAAAATTAATGATTTAATAAAACGTTTTTAAATTTTCTTAACGTAACAATTTTTTCTAAGATAGTTGCGTTCAATTTATTTTTGCTTGAAACATCTATCTTTAAAATTTATACATTGAGAAGGAATTTCTTTGACATTGATTTCCCATTTAAACTCCGGGGCTGCATCCTTTGTAGTTAGCGCTCTAAAATGCAAAAATCGAATCCCTTTTCTTTAATATTGCAATGAATATACTACTGCTGGGGGTTCCGAAACTACAGACTTCCTTACCAATTCAATATTTTCTGTTTGCTGCAGGCTGTTAAGTTACTGCTGACGAACGCTGATGTATACCGTCAGTGACGTCAGTAGTAACGGAATGCGATGTGATAACTCTATTCGCGGCATCTTCACACTTTTGAGTCTGACCTCTGAAACATTACCGAAATATCTTATTCTAGGTTAAATTAAACTTTTACTTATATTTTATCTGTGAATAAGAACATACAAGATATNCAAAAATCGAATCCCTTTTCTTTAATATTGCAATGAATATACTACTGCTGGGGGTTCCGAAACTACAGACTTCCTTACCAATTCAATATTTTCTGTTTGCTGCAGGCTGTTAAGTTACTGCTGACGAACGCTGATGTATACCGTCAGTGACGTCAGTAGTAACGGAATGCGATGTGATAACTCTATTCGCGGCATCTTCACACTTTTGAGTCTGACCTCTGAAACATTACCGAAATATCTTATTCTAGGTTAAATTAAACTTTTACTTATATTTTATCTGTGAATAAGAACATACAAGATATGTGTGTTGGTAATGCCCAGTATGAAATAGTTCTTATGCAAAATGTTATTAAACCGAGTGCGCACGAATGCGGTGNTTTATCTGTGAATAAGAACATACAAGATAGGTGTGTTGGTAATGCCCAGTATGAAATAGTTCTTATGCAAAATGTCATTAAACCGAGTGCGCACGAATGCGGTGTGGTGTTATTTTCTCACCTCGATAAAGCTTTGTTTGCACGAGGCGGAGGAATAGCCTGAAAAATAGAACTTACCAGNTGTTATTTTCTCACCTCGATAAAGCTTTGTTTGCACGAGGCGGAGGAATAGCCTGAAAAATAGAACTTACCAGGGCTTTACAGAAAAAGTTGGAAGTAACCGAGAATGGACTATAGTGGTCAGACCACAGAAGGAAAACCAGAGAAACGCCCGAGTGGTAACGGCGCAAACGAGAGAGAAGTGAAGGGTGCGATTATCATTCACAATATACGCTTACCTGCAGTACAATTACGTGCCCATCTCTACAGGATGTTCAGATTGAGTTGGCACTTTCGTAAATCTTGCTCAAAATTTACTTTCCTCTTCGTTTTGCGTCTTCCCGCCATTTGTAAAATCTACATTGCCATGGGCCTAATCACTTTATTCATGTCAGTCTAGTGAAAACATGAAATTGTTAGGAACACATAATGTGATTAATATGCTATAGTCCATTCACGGTTACTTCCAACTTTTCTGAAGCCCTACTTAAGTTCTACTTTCAGTACAGCATATTCCTCCGCCTCATGCAAACAAAGCTTAACCAAGTCTAGAAAATTGCAACAAAGGGACAGCGCACTGTATTCGTGCGCACCCACTTGCTGAGAACTATTTCATACCAGGCATTACNAAATTGCAACAAAGGGACAGCGCACTGTATTCGTGCGCACCCACTTGCTGAGAACTATTTCATACCAGGCATTACTTACACCTAATTTTTTCCCTGCATTTATTCGTATTAATTATAAACGAAATATTATAATATATGTATCAAATATAAATAAAAGTTTGATTTAACAAATAATAATATGTTTTTATGTTGACACAAGTAAAAAAAAACTCTTGTGATACATGACATATTCAAGAAACGACCAAACACACTATGTGTTTGCATGGGGGGCCGCGGTAGTGCAGTGGTCAGACTACTCACCTCGCACCNAATAATATGTTTTTATGTTGACACAAGTAAAAAAAAACTCTTGTGATACATGACATATTCAAGAAACGACCAAACGCACTATGTGTTTGCATGGGGGGCCGCGGTAGTGCAGTGGTCAGACTACTCACCTCGCACCAAGGTGAGCCGGGTTAGATTCTCGGTGGGGTCGCCCCGGGAATTTCGCGTGTGGGAATCGTGCCGGACCATGCCGCTGGTCGCCNCCGGGTTAGATTCTCGGTGGGGTCGCCCCCGGAATTTCGCGTGTGGGAATCGTGCCGGACCATGCCGCTGGTCGCCGGGTTTTCTCTTAGATCTCCCGTTTCCTCCCCGCACTTGCATTCCGGCGCTGCTCCATACTCTCTCTCTCTTCATCCACATCGGCTCTCANATCTCCCGTTTCCTCCCCGCACTTGCATTCCGGCGCTGCTCCATACTCTCTCTCTCTTCATCCACATCGGCTCTCAAGACTTCGACGTTAGGAGTCGGCCAAATATTTCCACGTCATGCGTGGAGTGATTTTTCTAAGGTTCCATTCGAAAAGCACGAGTAGACTATAGCAACGTTGTTATTGTCCCGACGACGTGGATCGGCTCTCGGCTCGCAGGAGAGTGAGTGAAAGTCAGTATCCCTAGAGACAAGCTTGAAGAGCGCGGGGCTGACTGGGGAGAGCATTTCTATGGCGGGCGACGAGCCGCCTTTGCCACGACCTCTGACCTCGCCGGCTGACGTGCAGGTCAACTCGCCCGCATCGCCCCGGGACAGCGCGGGGCAGTGATTGAGGTTGCTCACAGCTGCCTCTTGCGGTTAGTGGGATGCTTTCAAAAATAACCTCTGCAAAAAAACTCGCACACATATATATATTTGTGTGAGTGTGAGTGAAGAGTGAAGAGTGAAGAGTGAAGAGTGAAGAGTGTGAGTGAAGAGTGTGAGTGTGAGTGGGAGCTTTTAAACTGCATACACCTTAAGGTGTCCGCCTGGTTGAAGGAATTTTGCACGTCTGCGACCCAAAAGCGTGGGAGCGCTAGGGGCGACCGAGACATGCGCATCAACTCACTCATCGCCTCTACGCGCAAAGCACTGAACTGGCGTGCAGTCTTGCCGTTGATAACGCGCTTCTATGAGACTTTCAGCTGAGACCCTACCATTTTATGACGTAGGTTTGATGCACATCCCTATTCCTTTTTTAATGTTTTGTACCGGTATGTTTATACCTAAAAATGGCTGTCAAAACAGCCGTTTGAGCCATTTCCACTATCACAAATACGTACTTTAGAGAGAAATTGAGCGTTTCTTAGATGCTATTCGTAGGCAAACCTTACTCCGACACGTTATACGATTTTTAATTTTAAAAAAATTGTAATTTGCGGCACTTTAAAAAATAGCGTGTTTAGTTGTTTGTGCAATAACCATATTGTATGTTTTAGTGTTCCTTATAGTAACACTAAAATTCGCTGTTTCTTCACACTTTTTAAATCAAACTTTTGAAAAATCACCTAATGAATGACGTGCTTGCTGGTTTCCTACATATCTCATGTACCACAAGCGTTTTATACATTTCTTAAACATTAAAGTTCCTAATTTTTAGTTAAATTGAACTATTACTTATATTTTATATATAAGCTATAACATTTCATTTATAATTAATATGAATAAAAACAGGGAGAAAAAGGTGTGTTGGTAATGACTAGTAATAAATAGTTCTTATGCAAAATATTATTACATTGAGTGCGCACGAATCCCGTGCGTTGTCCGTTTGGCGTGATTTTCTATATTTGGTTAGTCTTTGTTTGCACGAGGCGGAGGAGTGTCCTGGAAGTAGAACTTAAGCAAGGCTTCAGAAAGTGTGAAGTAACCGTGGATGGATTATAAATATTATTTTACCTTAAAAGAGTGGACACTTTACCTTTATATTTCCTATGTAAT
>NQII01002969.1:47442-59685 GCA_002778355.1 Clitarchus hookeri
CAAGCTTGGTAGCGTCGGTGGAGTGATTGGCGAACAGATTCAAATACGCCGGGTATTTCACGCACGCCACCATTGTCAGCCAATCACGCCATATGTAGAGGTCGCCAAGCATGCGTGACTGTTGGTGGATGCATTTCCCGCAAATGTTTAACATTTTCTGTGCGGAACCACTCGTTAAGTATGCTGCTAATGAACATTTTATGTTTCCGATAATGTGTTGTTTTTGTGTTTGTGCCTCAACGCGTCACTTCCGCCCATATATTCCTATACAATAATTGTTTGTTTTAGTGAGCTCTACCACCCCTCAATGTTTGTCCCATGATTTTAGACTCATCCTGTATACTCGCTGGCCCGGGAAGTTGGCGGAACAGGTCGGGTCGCAATGCAGAGAGAGAGGCTGGGTGGACCACGCAGATCGCGCGTCTTCCGGGCATCGGCGAAGTGGCACGAACAATAGCGAACCGACTCTCGCCAATCATATGGCCCAGCTTCATCTATTTGCAGAAATTCTTCCCTTTCGTCTCGTAACTTCGGATTCAGAGTAATTACTGACAATGTGCGTTTATAGAAAATTTTGCATTTTACGAGTTGTTTAATATTTTTTTTGTTTAATTTTTATTTTAAAACTACTAGTTGTAAAAAGTCTGGAACATGTGTATATTTTATCAATAAGTTTCTGCCTTTTTGCAAGCAGGAAATGACACACGGTGGAAATTAGATACAAAAGTATTAAATAACTAGTAAATTGTAAATTTCCTATAATCAAAAGTTTCCAGTAATACGTCTGNGTGTATATTTTATCAATAAGTTTCTGCCTTTTTGCAAGCAGGAAATGACACACGGTGAAAATTAGATACAAAAGTTTCCAGTAATACGTCTGAAACTGAAGTTATGTCACGAAAACGAAGAATTTCTGCGTATTAGCTGAAGCCGAGCCATAATGAAGAGTCAGCGTGTTTGATTTCTAACTTGACCTCGTAAAGAAACAGTGAAAATTTTAATTAATCATTGAGCTGACATAAATAAGCATGTCTCGCAGGAAAACAAAACCAATACGGCTTACGAATGCTAACGTCACGATAGACACACTGTAAAATGGCAAACATTTTTTGAGTCAACGTATCTCCGGTAACACNAAAATTTTAATTAATCATTGAGCTGACATAAATAAGCATGTCTCGCAGAAAAACAAAACCAATGCGGTTTACGAATGCTAACGTCACGATAGACACACTGTAAAATGGCAAACATTTTTTGAGTCAACGTATCTCCGGTAACACTCTAGCTAGTTTGTCATTTTTATGATCGGATGATCAAGTTGTCAACTCGGCCAAGTTGTTTGCNTCTCCGGTAACACTCTAGCTAGTTTGTCATTTTTATGATCGGATGATCAAGTTGTCAACTCGGCCAAGTTGTTTGCAGACCAACCACAAACATTCTGCTTTGGTCATTAGTCTTAAGAGACTTTTGGCCCGATGAAATGGGTTAGCACCTTCACACGTGCGTGATAGCCAATAACGAAAGAAAACTGTCGGACATGTGTTGAGTACGTTGAATCTAACAGTTAACTTTCCCCGCGATCAACCATCGTCTATGAAAGATCATTTATTAAGGCCCCCGTCTACCCGCCGCTTGAACTGCGTTGCAGAGTGTTCCCGTTACTGTAGTAACTGCTCAATTAATCGTTTCTCTCCGTTGCAAAAAAAATATTTCAAATTTGTGTTAATTGACTCTCCCAATGAGTTGGTCTACGTCCTGTAACTCAGTTTCCGAATAGCTTGATGAGAGTCCTTTCATTAAAAAAAATCCCTCCGTCTGAGTCTCATTAATCTCCAAAGTTGGCAGTACAGACGAGGTGTGCCATCCCCGTTCCAAGCAGAGCGCCAAGTGGGCAATGACGTCATGGCACGGGTGACGCCTGCGCGGGGGAGGGGGGTGAGGTCGAGAACTTCCCCATTCTTCTACGGGAATTGACTCGGGTAGCCGGGTGGGGGGCCTTGGTGCCCCCGGGGAAGGGGGAGGGGGCGGAGCCATCGTCTTTTGTTCGACGCGACCGGCTGAAAGACGTCTTCCGGAGGGCCCCTGTGAAGACCAGCCGCGTGGAGGTGCGAGATATCACTGCCCTCATTTGTTACCTCGTAATTGTCAACATCTTCTATCCCCATTTTTTTTCCCTCGCATATTCCACTCCTGGTTTGCTGCTCGCTCGAATGACGGGGACAATTTTCGCAGTTTCATACGAAGACATGCTAGATTTCAAACACATATAGAGCGAGGCACGCCCGACAAGGAGCATACACTTATTCCCGTGGAACTCCAGCCGCACTCACACTAACAAACCAAAGATTGTTATTGAACCACGTCCCCAGACAATGGCCATTACAGAGTTCAAGATGAAATACGTNACTAACAAACCAAAGATTGTTATTGAACCACGTCCCCAGACAATGGCCATTACAGAGTTCAAGATGAAATACGTGACGTTGTAACGTCACAAAAAAGGAGAAAGCCTAGTATTAATTTTGTAAGTAATTTATTACTATCGGAAAAGCACAACAAATGTTTAAGTTGCCATAACCTCCGTTTCACAAATGGNTTTTGTAAGTAATTTATTACTATCGGAAAAGCACAACAAATGTTTAAGTTGCCATAACCTCCGTTTCACAAATGGTGCCTTTAACTAGCTCAGCAAAATTCCTAATGAGCAATGACACTGGGATAAAGTAAATATATCAACATAACCACTACNAACAAATGTTTAAGTTGCCATAACCTCCGTTTCACAAATGGCGCCTTTAACTAGCTCAGCAAAATTCCTAATGAGCTTACTGTGACCCTATTTCATTTATATAGTTGTATTGGTGATCGGTAAGGCTGAAGACTGTGTGAAATTATTAAAGTTTTGACTCGCGTGAAGCTTGAGTCCCGTATCTAAACAAAAATCACTAATGAAAGTCTTAAAGCCGGCCATGAAGCACCGTGGTAGAGCAGCTATTGCTTTTGGAAGTCACATTCGCACAGAGAAAACGGCTAAAATAGCGCTCTGAGAAACTTAATTTACGTGTATTACCATATTCTTTAATGTTCACGTACTCTAAAGATATAAAACATACGTAATTTCAGGAAGTGGGACACTTCCATCGAACTTTAATAGGCTCACAAACAAATAGATATATGTGGCCCTAACACAGAAGTAATTTTGTGAGACCTGAAATCGGTGTCTCGTTACAAAATTATGATTGCTGTCAGCAGAGAGAAAGAAAGAGAAAAATTTGGGAGAGAGAGAAAAGAGCAGAGGGGGGAAGATAGCGAGAGAGGGGAAGATATACATAGTATAGAGGTGGAAGATATAGTGAGAGGTGGTAAGATATATAGAGATATACTGAGTGGTCCGCCTAACATGAACACACTTAATATTTCCGGAACTGTTGCAGATCACGGAAAGCTTTTTTCGCTAAATGAAATTACGTACGGGGGCAAGTAATTTGCCGCAAAGTGACTATTCGTAACACGTGTATGGACAGGAATAATTAAACCACATATGATTTTTCTCCTGGAAACATACATTTATTTCAACGGCATCTGAAAGTACGCGCAAAGAGGAATTCAGTGATATAGCATATGCAACGGAAAGTAACACAGAAACGCCAAGAAAAAATGTTCAAATATGATTAAGTTAGGTGGGCCGGTAGCATGGGGCAGTGGACCTGTACTCACCACTGTAAGTGAGTAAAGTAAATTGCTCAATTATGTTGCCACATTTAATTATGAAAGAGGATATTGTACAAATATTTGCTAAATGTTGTTTTAGGACTACATATTAACAAATAGGTAGACATACTGCATTGAATTTTCATTCAAGAATAAAGAACGTTTTTTTTATCTTTGTAATACATATCTCAAAATCGTGCACAATTGTGTTTATTTAATGATAGTTACAAATATTCCACCTTTTTAGCATACAAAACTGAGAACATTTTGTACACATGCAATGCGACTGCTACCTCTGGTGGCGAAAAATTGTATTTGCCAAACTATTAACATTGAGTTTCCCATCCTGAATGAGTGGAATAAAGCTTAGCCATGTTTTCCCATCCGTCACACTTACGGCAGTTAATGGTAATTTCCATGCCAAAGGAAGTCGCACCGGACACTTGAACTACGTTGCATGATGTTATATATTTTTTAAATATTAAGAGGTTTCAGACTTTGCGCCAATAAAATGATGGGGTCCCCACCGCTAAAGGTGGCCGCCTGGTTGAAGGAATTTTGCACGCCTGAGCCCTAAAAGCGTGGGAGCGGTAGGGGGGGACCGAGACATGCGCATCAACTCTTCTCATCACCTCTATGCGCAAAGCACTGAACTGGCGTGCAGTCTTGCCGTCGACAACGCGTCTCTATGAGACTTTCACCGGAACCCCTGCCATTTTATGACATAATAATATAAATTAAAGGTTTGGTGCGCGTCCCTATTCCTTCCCTATTCCCTTTTTTTTAATGTTTTGTACCGGAATGTTTACACCTAAAACTGACCGTCGAAACACCCGCTCTAGCCATTTTCACTATCACGAAACCTGCTTTAGAGAGAAATGGAGGAACTGGAAAACACATACAGACGGAGTAGCGCTCTCCCAACCTACGCACTTCACGTCAGTCACCTTCGCCCAAGCGGAAGAGAGTCAATAATTCGACGAGGTGCCGATCTGTGTTATTCTGGACGCGGACCCACGCCCCGCAATCGACCGCCGGCGACAGAAAAGAAGCGCCCCAGACTGGATGATTACGCCTCTTATTGTCGGGGGGGGGGGGGGGTGGCTGCGCTGCTCTGCTGGACCGGTTTTGCGACACGGCGTCCCTCCCGCTGCCGCGGAATGCGCCCCCCTTCGTCGATAACACCTCCCCGCCACCCCGGGTCAAGGACAGGGCAATAAAGCACACTGCAACCGCCCCGCGGGCTGTCTTCACGAGGGACTGTCACCCCCCCCCCCCCAATTCCCTCCTCTTTCCTGTCGGTAACTAGAAGCCAAGGAGTATATTTTGAAACGGGCGCAACCTCCCTCCCTGTATTCTGTCCTGAACAGGAACACGAACCCTTGCTCGAGTTTCTTCCGCGGCTCCGTTCCGTGACCTCTAGATCGCGCAGTGTTCCGTTCCTCCGGCCTTGGCGCATCGGTGCGCAAACTACGTCATTCCACTTCCGGCTAATGTTGCACGCTCAGAGGTCCGGAGCACTGGCTTCCGCCTACCTGGAGCTTTTTTTTCCCCGCGTTTAAAGCTATAAGGGCGACACTGCCGCGCGTATCAAGTGCGCCATCGCCGTTACGCGCATGGCTCGAGACTGGCGTGCGGTGTTCTCGTCGTCCTGCGTGTACTTGTGGGACTTTCAGCGGTGACCCTAATTACTTAATTGGTGAGGCAAGGTTCAGTGCAGTGCCCTCGAGTGGGTTTAATATGCATCTGACGTATATATTTTGAGATACAGCTCTTTAAGAAGAGTTGTTTTTTAGCTATGTTGTTGGAGTGCTTGCTCTGAAATGGTGTTTCTAATGTGCGCGTCGTCTTGAAAGCACTCGATAGCCCTCGTCTGAAGTGTGTATTATTTTAGTAGATCAGTATGTTAAACGCATTTTTAATAAACTACTCGAAATAAAAAAGTTGTCATGACTTAGCATTGATATACTTTATCTATTCAGCACCACTCTGCTGAAACTAAAGATATACAAACTTCTCAAGGTTTCAGGAAACTGAAAACCATACAGCATTTGTAAAGGAACACTTCTCGTGCCNTAAAGATATACAAACTTCTCAAGGTTTCAGGAAACTGAAAACCATACAGCATTTGTAAAGGAACACTTCTCGTGCCTCTCATCGTCACATTAACGTAGTGATGTGTAAAACAGAAATGGTTCTGGAACAAGCTGAAGCCAGAGTGCGGTAATCGTGCACACTCGGGTGGACTGTCAATAAGCTCTTGCCTGCATCACTGCAGCACAGCGTCTCGGCATACTCACAACCAGTCTTCGGATAAGCGTTTGTGGGATGTGTTGCCACTCCTCTCGTAGGCCTTCCTCCAGCTGGGCATGTGTTTGGCGAGGGTCTGGGCGTCCTCTGACTTGCACTTTCAGATGATCCCGTAGGTGCTCTATCGGGTTAGGTTACGGATCATCTGGAAAGGCATCTGTTTTACACATCATTTGTTAATTTATCGATGAGAGGCACAATACGTGTTCCTTAACACGTGCTGTATTGTTTTCCGTTTTCNCCTCCAGCTGGGCAAGTGTTTGGCGAGGGTCTGGGTGTCCTCTGACTTGCACTTTCAGATGATCCCGTAGGTGCTCTATCGGGTTAGGTTACGGATCATCTGGAAAGGCATCTGTTTTACACATCATTTGTTAATTTATCGATGAGAGGCGCAATACGTGTTCCTTAACACGTGCTGTATTGTTTTCCGTTTTCGAAAACCTTTAGAAGTTTGTATATCTTTCGTTTCATCTGTGTGGTGGCGAATAGATACTATATATCCATGCAAATTCATGACAACTTTTTTATTCTGAGTAGTGTAGTTTCGCGGAAAAACGAGTATTTAAAATTAGGACATCTCGTCAAATTCCATCAGGTAGGAGGGAGCCTTAACTTTTCGCCGACAGCGAGGTCATTACAGCCGGAGCAAGCTGCTCAGAGAAGCAATCTGTTGAATTCAAGCCGTGGCATAAGAGAATCAGTTAAGGGGACTCGCCTAAATTGAGTTATTTCCCGCGTATGAGGCAAAGTTGTTGAGTTGAGAGATTTGGGCGGCCCTTAACGTCGAAGTCTTGATAGCCGGTGAGGGTGAAATGAGGTGAGAACGAAGCAGCGCCGGAATGAAAGGACGGGGGAAACTGAGATCCCCGAGAAAACCTGCTGACTAGCCGCATCGTCCGGCACGATTCCCACGTGCTAAAATCCGGGAGTGGCCCGGCCGGGGATTGAACCCGGTTCACCTTGGTGGGAGGCGAGCAGTCTAATAGCTCAGCCACTGCGACCCCTCGTATGAGGCAGAGAAGGCGATAAGGGCAACCCTGCCACGCNGTCTAATAGCTCAGCCACTGCGACCCCTCGTATGAGGCAGAGAAGGCGATAAGGGCAACCCTGCCACGCGCACCAATGGCGCCGTCGCCACTAAGCGCAAAGGTTACCAGGTTACGTAGACGACGTCGTGATCACAGGAAGAACANTGGCGCCGTCGCCACTAAGCGCAAAGGTTACCAGGTTACGTAGACGACGTCGTGATCACAGGAAGAACACGCGAAGAGCACCCGGCACGCCTAAGATTCTGTTTTTCAGAAAGTAACTGCAGCCAACCCTTGGAATTAGTTACTAAGAAGNAGAGCACCCGGCACGCCTAAGATTCTGTTTTTCAGAAAGTAACTGCAGCCAACCCTTGGAATTAGTTACTAAGAAGTGCCAACTTTACCAAAAGAAAATAATTTCTTGGGCCGCGTTGTGTCTGCCCATGGGATTGAAACAGACCCTGAGAAGACCAGAGCAATAAGAGATCGGCCTTTACCAACTGATGAAACTGAATTGCGAAGTCTCCTGGGTTTTACGTGCTTACTACCGACGATTTGTGCCCGTGTTCCTCACGATCGCTAAGCCTCTGCGTGAATTGATATCGGGCGGTTAAAGTGCGTGCATGGTTTGCTTATCAGTATGTCATGTTCTTTGAATATGACTGTTTGTTAGAAGCTATTGGTTTATGACTGCTGCGTATGGGTGCATTGTATGTCTCTATTTTAGAGTAATGGTTTTCATACTTTGCAGTTTGTTTGAAATCCANCGTATGGGTGCATTGTATGTCTCTATTTTAGAGTAATGGTTTTCATACTTTGCAGTTTGTTTGAAATCCCCCCCCACTCCACCCTCTTTGCTACCGCTACATCCGACACTATTAACCCGAACAGCATGTAACAGTAAAGTAATAGTTGTGGTAAGATTGTATTTTCTCGGTTTTAGGTTTATTCTGTAAGGATTCGTTTTCCTTATTTGCGTTACGGGCTCCGGACGTTAAGGATGTTACCGGGTTTGAAAGCAGTGNTCTGTAAGGATTCGTTTTCCTTATTTGCGTTACGGGCTCCGGACGTTAAGGATGTTACCGGGTTTGAAAGCAGTGCGAATTTGGTATAGGAAAATAGGAAATATATGTTAATGAAATTCGNCTGCTGCGTATGGGTGCATTGTATGTCTCTATTTTAGAGTAATGGTTTTCATACTTTGCAGTTTGTTTGAAATCCACCCCCCCCCCCCAACTCCACCCTCTTTGCTACCGCTACATCCGACACTATTAACCCGAACAGCATGTAACAGTAAANCCCCCCCCCCCCAACTCCACCCTCTTTGCTACCGCTACATCCGACACTATTAACCCGAACAGCATGTAACAGTAAAGTAATAGTTGTGGTAAGATTGTATTTTCTCGGTTTTAGGTTTCTTCTGTAAGGATTCGTTTTCCTTATTTGCGTTACGGGCTCCGGACGTTAAGGATGTTACCGGGTTTGAAAGCAGTGCGAATTTGGTATAGGAAAATAGGAAATATATGTTAATGAAATTCGGTTTTCCGGCACTCCTGTTATATATAGACCGGGACTCTCTTGAGCAGAAAAACACATGCTTCTTTATTTTGCTATCGAAGCCTTTTGTAACATTAATGTATAGCCGGTTTCCTGCAAAAATCAGAAAACTTAATAATCAAATAAAAAAAATACCCCTGGGAAATCAAATTGTTATATTTACGTCGATACAGAGCTTATGAGGGTATCATTTCTCACACTAAGGATTTTGTTTCAAGTTTATATCTTCAAAATTGGCTTCAAAAAACTGAATTTCATTAGGATTTATTTTCCTATACCAAATTCTCACTGCTTTCAAACCAGGTAATAGCTGAACCATTCTATTTCTCTCTCTCTTTCTCTNACCAAATTCTCACTGCTTTCAAACCAGGTAATAGCTGAACCATTCTATTTCTCTCTCTCTTTCTCTCTCTCTCTCTTTCTCTATCATGTTTACTACGGTGTTTTTAGCGCCTCGTACGCGTCTAGCACAGGAAGATTCCGGAAATCGCCGCGGGACCGGAACTGGGTCAGACGTATTCACATTCGTCAGGGTGTTTACTTCCGCCCGGAAACTCGCGCTGTAAACACGCCTNTCAGACGTATTCACATTCGTCAGGGTGTTTACTTCCGCCCGGAAACTCGCGCTGTAAACACGCCTTCTTCACTGCGAGGTAAAAAATAAATTCTGCATTTCTATCCCGTGTTAAGGAATCTTACGTCGTGCCATACTCTCTCGACTTATTTTTTATTTTTGCTCTTGTTAAATATCTACATTTGCTCCTTATTGCTTTCGTGAGCGCCAGTTTTTGAACTTAGTGAGTCAACAGTAGTGCTTTACTATAAAATACTAACAAATTCTTCACCATGCAAGGCCATCATAATTATTACTCTAGTTTATCTTAAAATATTAGTTCTAATGTAAAAACTTTTTTTATTAAATAATTATATGTTCATTTATTTTAATTATGAAAATTATAATTTTTGCTTTTAAANACTCTAGTTTATCTTAAAATATTAGTTCTAATGTAAAAACTTTTTTTATTAAATAATTATATGTTCATTTATTTTCATTATGAAAATTATAATTTTTGCTTTTAAAGTTTTGCGCTGAAAATTAGTTATATTTGTAAACAATAATTAGTAATTTTTAAAATATACACAACCAGAGCAACTATGATAGTCCTGTTTGATGGTTAATTTTTTTCAAAATGTACTTTCTGAAACAACCAAGATGGAAATAACGCCTAGATTTTGATTAAGAATACACATTTATTATTAATTCTATTGTTACAAAATGCCTCTTCTTTTGACACCGCCAACCCGTGGGGTGGGTGAGTTAAATGTGTCTCGCCCTTTACAGCACAAAATTACAACCAGTTCTCTCCTCCCCAACAGTCTCGAATCGGTATCGTGGGAATAGTGCCACTGTTCGTCGGGTTTTCTCGGGGATATCCCATTTCCCCGGCCCCCTTATTCCGGCGCTGCTCCATACTCACCTCGCTTCACCCTCGTCGGCTCTCAAGACCCCGGTGTTAAAGAGCCGGCCAGATCTCTTCTCTCACTCACTCTTCACTCTGATCGGTATCTTGATTTAAGGACTTTTCAAGGTAAACTGAGCACTTTTGAAAGCCCTGCGTATGATCTACTTCTGTGCTCATAGTACATTCTTACAACATACGTGAAATTAACATCGCCGTAGGCCTCATCACATCAATCATGCGTCGGCCAANCTCATAGTACATTCTTACAACATACGTGAAATTAACATCGCCGTAGGCCTCATCACATCAATCATGCGTCGGCCAAGTGGAACTGTGAAATTATTAGGCAAGTAAATATTTTACAAATTTGCTTATTCTCACACTTGCACGCATTAAAAAAGTATGAAGCAAAATATGTAATTTCATTGTTCACAGATGTTGACCTAACACTTCTAATTCAACGTTGCGACATGGAACTACTTTCCCTCCGTCGGTACCAACTTTGCTCAGCGCATGTCGTTCAGCGTGTTCGTTAAAACATTTGATGGAAGGGGCAGTGACATTTTTCAAAGATTAGTTTCGAAAGTGCTCACTTTACCGTGAACAGCCTATAGACAATTGAGCTGTGCGGAAACATTTGTAATTGTTCGTCAAACAAACGAGTAACTCCGGAACTAAAGTTGCATTAATGCATGCACTTATCTATATCTGTCTATACATATTATAAAACTCAACGTCTCTCTGTCTGTCTGTCTGTATGTCAGTGCGCTTATCACTCGATAACCACCTATCCGATTTACGTGTTTTTTTTTAAATNTAATGCATGCACTTATCTATATCTGTCTATACATATTATAAAACTCAACGTCTCTCTGTCTGTCTGTCTGTCTGTGCGCTTATCACTCGATAACCACCTATCCGATTTACGTGTTTTTTTTTTAATTCATAGCTATGTTTTCTGGCCAGGTTTTAGTATATATTTTGTTACGTTAAGTAACATAAGGAATAAACAGTGACGATAATAGTGAATCAGGTCGGAAAAACGTTTGCCGCCAGCGCGCTCTCTTGCAATACGCTGTCTAAACCGTTAAATATTGAACAATATCATGTAGTAAAGACTTGTGTGGAATATAAAGACCTACAAAAAAAACTCCGCGATAGCATATATATATATATATATATATATATATATAAGAGAAATAATAATAAGCGTTTTTACCATTTAATTTCTTAATAAATAAATGCGCATAATTGAAGCTGTTGTTTCCTCATTAAGAAACTTAATATTGGTCTTATTATTATTTATCTCGTAATTAACACTTAGTAAAATTCAACTTTATTTTAAAAAAACCTAAACAATAATTCCGTAGTCCTCGCGANTCATTAAGAAACTTAATATTGGTCTTATTATTATTTATCTCGTAATTAACACTTAGTAAAATTCAACTTTATTTTAAAAAAACCTAAACAATAATTCCGTTCAGGAGCGCTCGTCTCGATCATTAATTATTTTGTGTATAAATTTATAAAACTAAACAAGCACGAACGGCACTTTAAAGACAATACGGCCGGCACGTATTTTGATAACATAATTAACACGCTTAAAATCACAGTAACACAATAAACGAAAAAAAGTGTTGCTAACGAAGGTTAAAAACCACAAAATCAGCGCAGCACAAATTACTGTGACGACCCAAATCATCACACTTCCACATGCAACATTTATCGCATTTTTCTAACAATTTTTGATTGTGTGTATTCTGCTTTCAAACATTTCATACCCCCTCCTAATTCACGGTTCCAGGTGCTGCAAACAAAAAAAAATGTTATGATGCGGGCTGTACTTCCAAGAGCCATGTCATTAACAAAGCAACAGTGTTGGTTACTTGACTTAGGCTGCATGTTCGGCTGCAGTTATATGAACCTTTTGACCTAGGTCAGTATAACTGTTTAAGAATCATTTACCAACAGGTAAGATCACTTGTCATTGAGCTTCGCCGTGTGCAGTACACGTGCTTAATGTACACAACTGTGTGCACTGGGTCTGAATGGGTTTGAGGAGTTCCGTGTATTGTACAGTTGGGTGCATAGTCCATTCTCTGTTACTTCCTCTAATTCCAGGATATCCCTCCGCCTCATGCAAACAAAGCTTAGAGAATCAACGCCAGAAGGAC
>NQII01002969.1:59707-72385 GCA_002778355.1 Clitarchus hookeri
TAATGGGCATACTGACTGGCATGCGTCCAGTTTAGTTGGTAACGACAGAGGGAAAGTAGTTCCATGCCTTAGTGTTCAATTAAAAGTGCCAGGGAAACTTTTGTAAATACTAAAATTATTCCTTTGCCTTAATGCATATAATTGTAACAATGAGAAAATTAGTGAGATATTTACTTTTATCTTAACATAGTAGTGGAAGGATATGCAACCATCATACATGTAGATATGAAGCAGGGCTTTCGAAAGTTTTCGTTTTACCGAGAACAGTCTATAGAAAAAGTAGTCCCTTAGTTTAAGAGGGCGTGGGATATAACACAACTGCAAATAGTTCAATGAGATTCTACAGGCAACACAGATAATTTAATAAAAAAAAAGACAGTACCATATAACACTTATTTCCAACTTTGTGAAGGGGCCGCGGTGGCGCACACTAGAGCACTCACCTCCCATCAAGGAAAACCGGGTTCGGGTTCGATTCCCGTCGGGGTCGCCCCCTTGGGAATCATGCCAGACGATATTTCGCTGCACGCTAAAACTTCTATACGCTACGACCATATGTGCGAGGTTCGCGACATCGAAATAACCGATACTCACGACATGTCGCCATTGACTTTATATATTCTTTGTGAGCGATATACCGCACCGATACCGGTATTGTTTCGAAACGATGTCTGAAAGTGGATGTCGCACATCTCTACCCAGACATGGGGCCGCGGTGGTGTTGTGGTTTAGACTACTCGCCTCCCNTCTGAAAGTGGATGTCGCACATCTCTACCCAGACATGGGGCCGCGGTGGTGTTGTGGTTTAGACTACTCGCCTCCCACCGAGGTGAACCGGGTTCGATTCCCGGCGGGGTCGCCCCCCCCCCCGGATCAACGCATGTGGGAATCGTGCCGGACGTTGCCGCTGGTAGGGGGGTTTTCTCGGGGATCTCCGCCCCCCGCTTCTTTATTCCGGCGATGATCCTTACTCACCTCACTTCACGACACTTCGACGTTAACCCATTCAGACCCAGTGCACACAATTGCGTACATTACGCACGTGCAGGTAATTNACTTCACGACACTTCGACGTTAACCCATTCAGACCCAGTGCACACAATTGCGTACATTACGCACGTGCAGGTAATTTTTGGTCTGTACTGTACACTGCGAAGCTCAATGGCCAATGATCTTACCTGTGGGTAAATATTTCGCTAACCGTCTTACCGGTCTAGGTCATAACTGGTTTATATTACTGTAGCTGAACATATAGCCTACAGGTCTCATTGATTTTAACAACGAAANGGTCTAGGTCATAACTGGTTTATATTACTGTAGCTGAACATATAGCCTACAGGTCTCATTGATTTTAACAACGAAACTAGCGCAGTTTAGACTTAAGTACAGCACGCATCATAACATTATTTTGTTTGCAACAGCAGACACCGTACATATTAATGTGAGTCTGAAAAGGTTAAGAGCCGCGCAGATCTCTTCACTCACTCACTCTACCAGACATGTTCGACGTGGGCGTCAGCTGAGGTCAAGTCCCTTGGACACCCCTGCTCCAGGGAGACGCGCCACTTCAATCACAACTGTCTGCAGCAAAAGCGTGCCTCTGGCCCCTCGGCTTTCATCTCGAAAGTCAGTTTCCGTGACGTTTATGCCCCCCTGGAAACTACCGACGAGACAGAAAACGAAGAGGCGCTATTGAAGTAGCGGGCTCGCCAAAGTAGATGGGTCCCCTTAAACGTGGTGAAAAATTTCACGGCGAGGGTGAAGGAGAAGGGGTAGAGGGTAGGGTAGGAGATGTCTCACTCCACGGCCTCTGAAGTATCGACTCTTGGCAAAGCCTTTCCAAGCCTCGACAGAAGCTTTTTGGTGTTCGACATGCCGCGCGTGCTAGAGTCTTAAGCGCGCCGCACATGCCCACACTCGCATTGGCCGTCACGAGCTGCGTGCGAGTGGCAGTATTTAAAACCTATGGCGCAGTACCAAACTCCGCATTTGCTCTCACGTGTCGACGCAGGCACGTACATGAGCGTGTACGCGCGTGTCGGCTAGGTGACCGAGACATTGTTTTCGAGTGGCAGTGGCGTGAGTGTTTGCAAAATGGAGGAACTCATTGAAGCTGTTCGAAGCGAAAAATGTTTATACGACGTAAAACACCCAGATTATATGAATACAAAATTAAAGGATTCTATTTGGAAACGAATCGCAGAGGCGCTGTATCTCAAGAATGGTAAGTATTATTTGTATAAATCTTACTGATATTATAAATGAACTGAAAATGTTGTGTAGGTAGATATGAAATTCTAACATTTATTTAATATACTCATATGTGCATTTTACAAAATGATTAAAAGTTCCATTGTTATTTGTTGTATTAATTGTCGAACGATATCAATACGCGCCCCGTTGCACGCTGTGGTTTTGCCAGGTCACTCGTCCTTCTACGGAGTTAAAATAATCCGTAAATTGGTCTCTTATTTCAAATGCTCTTTTCGAAACGCGTCCTCTCAATGGAGGCAAAGGCAGTAATTGTTGAAAATTTGGTAAATTATCATTTTCCAGGTCCAGGTCCTCATTCATATTTTTACTTATACGTTTTGTGCGTAAATAGTTATGCAAGACACAACACGCCATAACAATTTTGTCTACTGTTTCTACTTTCATTTCAAATGGCCGTAAAAATATTCTGAAACGGGAACTCAATATGCCGAATGCACATTCAACCGTTTGCCTTGCTCTTGAGAGTCTGTAGTTAAAAACTTTGTTTCTATAATTGTCTATCACTTGTCTCTGAGGGAAAGGTCTCATAAGATTTTCCATTAAAGGAAATGCCGCGTCACCAACAATAACATAAGGCACAACTATGTCTTCTCTTCCAGGTAGACCCTTGGGCTCGGGCAGATGTAGCTGTCTGTTCATCATGTTTCTCTTTAATATGCAATTATCAAATATATTTCCATCTGGAAATCTGCCTTTAGAACCGACATCAATAAATACAAATTTATAATTTGCGTCTACTACCGCCAACAGCACAATAGAATGATGTTGCTTATAATTAAAGAATGAGGAGCCACTGTTTATAGGTTTTTTAATTGTCACATGTTTTCCATCGATAGCGCCCACAGTATTAGGCATTTGCCATATATTTTGGAAATCGACGGCATTTTTCTTCCATATATCCAGTGTAGGTTCCGGCAAGTGAATAGGTTGCATGTTCCTCCAAATAGCTGAAGATACCTTGGTTATAATATTTGAGACAGTCCTTTCTCCCATTCTGTAACTATAAGCAATGCTCCGATACGAGTTACCGCTCGCGACAAATCTGTAAAGAGACAAAAATACATGTATTATATTTGATATAGTCGTGATTATTAATGATGACTAATTTTATTGCAGGAAGTGAAGCCAAGAAATCTTGGGAAAAACTGAGAAACAATCACCGAGATGCGCTTCGTCGACAGAAAATTTCTAAACCAAAAAGTGGATCAGGGGCTGTTAATATAAAGTCATGGCGCTTTCAAGAAAATATGGCGTTTGTAATCCCGTATATGGCAAATAGGCCAAGTAACACCAATGTTAATGAAGACATACTAAATGACGAATCATCTCATAGTAATTCAAATACTATAGAAAATGACATTGAAAAAAATGTTAATGATACGGATATTCATGAATCAGGAGTTGAAGAAACTGATGAAACCCCTGAATCACAATCTACTGGTACAGCAGCTGATCAAGGAAATAAAAGACGACGCAAAAAGAACACTAATGCCTTACTAATTAAATCGATTGAGGACCATGAACGTAGAGCAGCTAAAAGACAGCAAGAACGGGACCGCTTAACTAATACCAAAAATGATTTCACCATAAGCAATGTTAAAAATGATCCACTTTTTCATTTTTTTATTAGTATGTATGAGACTACGAAAAGATTGCCGCCACTATCTCAACACAATATTAAAACAAACATATTTTCATTGGTGTCCCAAGAAGAATCTAATAACTTGGTGGAATATTCGCCTCGTCCACATTCTTCCTATTCACAGAACAGTGATGCAAGATCATATTATTCATCATATACGCCTTCTCCTGCAGAACAACAGCCACATAGTGATGCAGGAACATATTATACGTCTACTCCTATAGAACAACAGCCACAGGAAGATGGAACACCAAATATTATAATCACTCGGGATAATGAACTGAACTTGGTACAACTTGACAGTTCTGGAAATATGTTTGCGCACTCGTCAAACTCTTTAAATTAAATTTATAAAATATTATTGTGCTTTGAATAGTTCCATTTCATTTGTAATTGTTTACCTACATAATAAACTTACCTTAAGAAAACGGCCAATTTTTCTTCAGTACTAATTCGTTCATGACCACCATATCCTTGATCTTCTAAATCTGAAGCAATCATCGCATGTACTTCTTTAAAATCGTCCCTATTCATTCTAAAATAATTGTTAAATTTGTCGTCTGAAAACTCAGAAGTTAATTTGAATTCTCCATGTGTTTTCCTTTTGGACATGTAAGAGCTCTTCCATATTTTTTTTCCGGATGATTTCCTTATTAACAATAATCTATTTAAAAACTCGTTATCAGTGTCGGATTCTGAACTTAAATCAATCGCGTCCATCTTGTTTCGTTTTCGTCTACGGAATGGCAGAAGAGACACTGACTGATGTACGACTCGTGAATGCAATTGCGGACACACACGTGTCCACCAATGTCAATGCGACGTTGGCGCAGTATCGTGAACGAGTGCGAGTGTGGGCATGTGCGGCGGGGCTTAGAGCCGCCTATATCTCTCTACAGAACGGCCATGTGTTGCGTGTTGCAGCGAGACGGACGAGACGGCGACTACGCAGTCATGCTGCAGAGAGCCCAGCTGGTGCCGGTGTCTCGCGACGAACACCCTCACGGCAAGAGCAAGGTGACGATTGTCGGCTGCGGCCAGCTCGGCAGCACCGTCGCCTACACGCTCCTGGTCAAGGTGAGTCCACGTCCGCGCAGCTCTCGTCTGCTTGTCGTGGCGGTACCAGCTACTTCTAAACCGGCAGCAGAAACCTTTAAGAAATCACTCTATGTATGACGTGGCCTAGTAAGAAATAGTTTTTATGCTAAATATTATTAAACTGGGTGCGCACGAATCCGGTGCGCTGTCTCTCTCGTAAAGTTTATAGACACGGTTATCGACTCCGCCTCCCTATAGGAGGAAGCAGAACTTAAGCAGGGCTTCAGAAAAGTTGGAAGTAACTGTGAATGCGCTATAAATGATGTAGACCGATGTTGATGTTCACAATCCACGTAAAACCTGTTTTATTANAGCTGAGGCGGAGGGATATCCTGGAAGCAGAACTTAAGCAGGGCTTCAGAAAAGTTGGAAGTAACTGTGAATGCGTTATACATGATGTAGACCGATGTTGATGTTCACAATCCACGTAAAACCTGTTTTATTATTTCCATGCTCGCTTCTGATAGGTNATGATGTAGACCGATGTTGATGTTCACAATCCACGTAAAACCTGTTTTATTATTTCCATGCTCGCTTCTGATAGGTCGCATGAGAGATTTCTGACTGCGGTTGTAGACAGCACTTTTTCAGGCCTTTATGGTAACGCTACTACGATTATNAGATTTCTGACTGCGGTTGTAGACAGCACTTTTTCAGGCCTTTATGGTAACGCTACTACGATTATAGCAAAGGCTTTTGGTGGCCTCGGGCGCAGAGATCATCTGGTATATCACTGAATTAAAAAAGTGAGCACTAAATTAAATACAGCCAATTCACGGTTAAGAGAGCACTTTTGAATGCCCTGCTTAAGATATACTTTTCTTTTCATTTTGTATGATTCCGCAATATGTAAAATTAACATTTAAATGGACCGCCTCACTTAATTCTGCGTCATTCAAGTGAAACCGTGTAATTTTTTTGGAATGTCAATGTGTTAATAACAGGCAAATTTATGCCCTACGTGAAAAAAAAACCGCCAGTAGCTATTTGTTTACTTAACCGTGAACAGCCTTTAACGCTAAAGAAGGGAATGCTGTCGATAAGTGAAACAGTAAATCATTAACAGGAAAAAGGGGGGGGGGGGGCTATGGTTTACTGTTTCACTTATCGAAAGTATTCACTTCAAATGTTTACTTTTGGGTGTTGGTGGTTCGCTGTCTTTGATATGAAGAGCTCATTCGGTGTATGCACTATTCACGGTATCTTCAAATTTTTTTAAAACAAACATTTAAATCGCCCTATTTATCACGTGTTTGGTTGTTTCCTAAATATGAAATACAATAGTTTTATACCTTCAATAAAATTAACAGAGAGAAAATAGGTATGTTGTTATAGGTTGTTCACGTTAAACAGAGCACTTTTGAAAGTCCTTCTTAGGACGTACTTGAATGTACACGTGTATTCTTCCAACATGTGTAAAATTAACATGACATGTGCCCGACCACTTGACAACTACCAAAGCCNATTCTTCCAACATGTGTAAAATTAACATGACATGTGCCCGACCACTTGACAACTACCAAAGCCGCCGCTTGGACGGAAGTGTTTACACTGTTGTCTAAAGGACCAATTTACTACTGAAGTAAACACAGGGCGATTGGAGTTAAAAAACAATCTAGTTTTATTATTGCTTTAAACAAGTTCCCTAGACAACTCCCTCCCGTTTATGTACGTGAATTACGTATGGTTCACGTCGTGGGGGGGGGGGATAATCCTCTTCGTATTTTCTGGGTGATTCCAGATATTCGTAGCACTCGCGGAACACTACTCAGGGTCCTTCACATACGCTGGATGACTATACTTATCTGGCGGCTGGACTGGTNGCACTCGCGGAACACTACTCAGGGTCCTTCACATACGCTGGATGACTATACTTATCTGGCGGCTGGACTGGTAGGTGTTCCTGCAGTTGAGGTCTGGTGAGTTGGAACTGCTCTCGTCCTGTCACGGGCGCCTCGGCGACTCGTCGCGACGTCCCTCCTTCTCGGATCGACGCAGGACTCTCTGTCTGATGCCGTGCTCGCCTCGTGCGGAATCACTCCTCCTTCTCGGACTCTCGCCGCGGCTGACGGTCCAAAAGACGGATGCTTCCCGCCGTACGTCCCGTTTGACGGCTTCTGTTATTGGTCTGTCGCACACTGCTGGCTTCTCCTTGAGCGGACGCCCTACGGTAGAGCTCGTCCCTCGCTCCCGTTCTCGATGTAGGGCAGTAACGGCCTGTTCCTTGCCCTACCACGTCCCGGCTGGACATTCCCACTAGCTCAACGTGGCCTTCACGGCGAAGCTCACCACTCGATCCTCCCTTCTTCGGTGCGTTGCGACTGACGGGAACTGACAGGCCTCTGCGGTAAACTGGCGGGCTAACTCGCGTCCGGATTTGGCGGACCCCTTAATGTTGTGACTGGCTGTCTGCGCATCCCGGGGTGGCAGTACCGAACTTACGTGCCACTTTCTGCTCGTTACGCGGCTGATCGTTTCGTTGACGTCTCCCCAACTGACGGCTCGTGTCTCGCTGACGTCGTCCGGATCCGAACCGGACGTCTTGCTCTTAGCGCCTCCCGCCGACTGATGCGTCTCACTGCTCCCGACGGACTGCCCGCGTTTCTTCGGACTCCTCCGGTTTTGTAGGTCCTCATCGCCATATTGAACTGCCCCCGCCACTGCAGGTAGCCGCGGACCGCCGTGTCCCCCTGGGTAACCACCCGCGGGCGTCTACTCCAGCTCTCCGCGCTTGGGTCCAGCGTCTGCTGTTTTGTTCTGGTCGACAAGTTTCTGCACTCAGTTCTGTCCGTGCGGAAATAATTGAAGGCGCCCCTCAGTTCTGCGTCCGTGTAGTTCTCCTGCTTGGCTGCTATTATTTCCGCCCGCTATTCCAAAAGCTCTCAGGGTTTCATATTGTGGTCAACAGCCTGGGACAAATCGCAGCCTGGCGTGGTCATAAATATGTCTCGCCATTCCTGCCTGCTCGCAGAGTCTGGAGTCTGTCCCTCTATTCTGGCTGGAGGTTTGTTGTTTGGTTCATCGTTGGGGGAATACTTCAGGATCTCCCCCTGGCAATATCGGGGAGGGGGGGCAGCTGCCTCCGCCTTCCCATGCAAATGGTCGTCTTGTAGTGCCGTTCTGGCGCCGTTCTCCTTCGTCACAGCTGCCAGGCCCTAAATCCTGACTGACGTCCTCCGCCTGTAAGCTTCGCTAGAGCTTGAGTACGGACAAGTAACATATAGGGACGCCGCAGGCGTCANACTGACGTCCTCCGCCTGTAAGCTTCGCTAGAGCTTGAGTACGGACAAGTAACATATAGGGACGCCGCAGGCGTCACACTTTATTCATGCGTCAGTCAAGTGAAACTGTTGAATTATTAGAAAAGTAAATACTTTTAAAATTTTCTAATTCTTACATTTGTATGCATTACAAAAAAAAAACAGAAAGCGAAAGGAATCGTTTGAGTGTTAACAAATGTTGATCTAACACTGTTAATTCAAAATAAANGAATTATTAGAAAAGTAAATACTTTTAAAATTTTCTAATTCTTACATTTTTATGCATTACAAAAAAAAAAACAGAAAGCGAAAGGAATCGTTTCAGTGTTAACAAATGTACTAGATTGTGACAATATTCAAAATAAAAACATGAACCTACTTTCCCTCCGCCGTTACCAACTTTACTGAGCGCACGCTAGTCGGAGTGCCGGTTAAAATATATACTAATGTGTGCAGTGACATTTTTCAAAGTTGATTTCAAAAGTGCTCATTTCGTTCTCCCCTTGATGTTTGTTTGTAGAGTTATGATACGTGACGAGTAGTCCGAAAGTAGAACTTTAGCAGGGCTTCAGAAAAGTTTAAAATAACTGTGACTGGACTATATAGCCGTAATCGCGCGTNAGTGACATTTTTCAAAGTTGATTTCAAAAGTGCTCATTTCGTTCTCCCCTTGATGTTTGTTTGTAGAGTTATGATACGTGACGAGTAGTCCGAAAGTAGAACTTTAGCAGGGCTTCAGAAAAGTTTAAAATAACTGTGACTGGACTATATAGCCGTAATCGCGCGTGTGTGTGTGGTACCATGTTTGCCTTGCAGAACTTGTGCAGCGACATCTTCCTCTTCGACGCGAACACGGCGAAGTTGGAAGTCGAGAGGCTGGAACTCGCTCACGCATCTGTCTTCCGCAAGCCGAAAATTGGTTCTTCGTCAGGTAAGGTAACATAGTCCATAATAATGAAAAAAGGGACTGAGCTCGGTAAATACAAAATACGGAACGTCTCCCTTTACCGTATATTAACTATATACATAAACATAAACATTGCCACGTCGGATTGGTTGCTTGCTCTAAAAACGCGTTACCGCGACGTAAACAATTACAAGCTGCGAGTGGCCAGGGTCAGTTTATGTGCTCACATTGAGGTGAATATAAAGGTCCGGTTGAATTGAGAAATAACTTTAGAAAACTGAGTGATTGGTACAAAAGACGTGAATGCAACCGNGTCCGGTTGAATTGAGAAATAACTTTAGAAAACTGAGTGATTGGTACAAAAGACGTGAATGCAACCGGATGCTGTCCTGTGTCAATTAGTTTGAATATTTCCGCCATTCTGAGAGCAACGTGACAAATTATTATTCCTGGAACTGGTTATAATAATTATTTTGTGTAACAGATTGCGCAGTTACTTTTGTGAGGTACAAAGCAACGTTTTTTGTAGAGTTTCTTTAGTGGATTTATTAGTGCTTTGAAGTCAAGACATTTCCAAGTATTTTAATAAAGACGTATATTGAGATTCGAACACGGGGACAAAAAACTATCAGTTTTCCAGAATTTATTACAAATTTTCTTNAAAAGGGACTGAGCTCGGTAAATACAAAATACGGAACGTCTCCCTTTACCGTATATTAACTATATACATAAACATTGCCACGTGGGATTGGTTGCTTGCTCTAAAAACGCGTTACCGCGACGTAAACAATTACAAGCTGCGAGTGGCCAGGGTCAGTTTATGTGCTCACATTGAGGTGAATATAAAGGTCCGGTTGAATTGAGAAATAACTTAAGAAAACTGAGTGATTGGTACAAAAGACGTGAATGCAACCGGATGCTGTCATGTGTCAATTAGTTTGAATATTTCCGCCATTCTGAGAGCAACGTGACAAATTATTATTCCTGGAACTGGTTATAATNTGTGTCAATTAGTTTGAATATTTCCGCCATTCTGAGAGCAACGTGACAAATTATTATTCCTGGAACTGGTTATAATAATTATTTTGTGTAACAGATTGCGCAGTTACTTTTGTGAGGTACAAAGCAACGTTTTTTGTAGAGTTTCTTTAGNATAATTATTTTGTGTAACAGATTGCGCAGTTACTTTTGTGAGGTACAAAGCAACGTTTTTTGTAGAGTTTCTTTAATGGATTTATTAGTGCTTTGAAGTCAAGACATTTCCAAGTATTTTAATAAAGACGTATATTGAGATTCTAACACGGGGACAAAAAACTATCAGTTTTCCAGAATTTATTACAAATTTTCTTATTTCCCCTTTTTTAACAAACCTTTCATTTGTAACTATTTGATAGTTGTAGTTTACAGATTTTCTACTTTAAAATGAAATTATTGCTTAGTATAATGCCTGCCCTAACGAATATGAGCCCTACAAGCTGTCCAACATGGCTCCTCGTTTTGTTTCTTCCTCCTGTCCAGCTGTTGAGACAATACTGAAGAGATGCGCACGTTGTAAGGTAATTTTCCCATGCATTTTCCACTGCTATGTAAGAGAATTTTACTCCACAGTGCGGTAACAAGTTTGCGAATATTACCTTACAATTGTCAGGTAATTTTCCCAATATTTTTACAGCGATCAATTTCGCACAATAATTCTCGTCTTATGAATAATCTACTTTCATGCCCATGCGCTGTGCCCATGTTCTATGATTGTAAACCAATCCTAAGAATAGGGTTACCAGATATGTGGCACTCAAAAAGAGGACATGTCCGACGTGTGGTAACCCTAGCTAGGAAGTGCAGTGTGCGTGTGCGTGCGAATGTGCGTGGTTGTTGTTTGCGGCTGCAGATGTGGTGGACACGGCGGGCTCGAAGGTGATCGTGGTGGTGGCGGACGCGCCCCAGAAGCAGGGAGAGTCCCACTCGCAGCTGATGCGCCGGTATGATAGTCTTGAAGAGTTGCACGCTCTTCAAGACTATCATACCGGAGCATCAGCTGCGACACAGTCCCGACTGCGTGCTCGTCATCGTCACCAACCCCGGTACGTGAGTCAGTGGGCGGCTCTNTCCGGTATAATTTTCTTGAAGAGTTGCACGCTCTTCAAGAAAATTATACCGGCGCATCAGCTGCGACACAGTCCCGACTGCGTGCTCGTCATCGTCACCAACCCCGGTACGTGAGTCAGTGGGCGGCTCNGCACTCAAAAAGAGGACATGTCCGACGTGTGGTAACCCTAGCTAGGAAGTGCAGTGTGCGTGTGCGTGCGAATGTACGTGGTTGTTGTTTGCGGCTGCAGATGTGGTGGACACGGCGGGCTCGAAGGTGATCGTGGTGGTGGCGGACGCGCCCCAGAAGCAGGGAGAGTCCCACGCGCAGTTGATGCGCCGGTATGATAGTCTTGAAGAGCTGCACGCTCTTCAAGGCTATCATACCGGCGCTCGTGCGACACAGTCCCGACTGCGTGCTCGTCATCGTCACCAACCCCGGTACGTGAGTCAGTGGGCGGCTCTTAACACCAACGTATTGACAGCCGATGAGGGCGATTGAGATGAGAATGGAGCAGCGCCGGAATTAAAGGGTGGGGTAATGGGAGATCCCTGAGAAAACCCGCTGACCAGAGTGAGTGACCCGGCCGGGGATTGAACCCGGTTCGCCTTTGTGGGAGACGAGCAGGCTAACCGCTCGGCCACCTTAACCCCGGTACGTCATTAACAACCACACCACCAGAGGGGTGTAACAAAGGGGGTTCTACTGTATTTGTTTTATAATGTTTCACCTGTTTCGTGTTATTATTTGTTTGATGTTCGTAGCATTTCTATCAGTTTTTATGTACTAACCTAACATTGTTTACACTATTTTTTCACAGTTAATTATAATGTCATTATAATTAGATACCCGGAAATTTCGCGGATTCATTAGGCAACAAGCTAGACACCACAGTCCTTTATGTACTCGACCTTCAGTTAGTTGTTTGTTGGCTGATGCTCCAGTTTTACCTCTGACCAGGTAGTGCACGATTCAGGTTAGTTATTGGCTTGAATTCGTCCAGGGCGTGGCTTACCAACTGTCATTCAATTGAAAAAGAAAGTTAAATGCAGACGTTGAAGTCTAGCTTGTTCTCAAATGATTCCGCGAAGAAAATTCCGGGTCTCTAGTTATAATTAGATGTGTGATAATGGATTTAGTTATTATACTTATTTATATTTACAATAAGCCACAAAGAGGAGCAGTTTTCTACACCACACAACAGTCTTAAAAGACAAATCTCTAGAGGAATGACGATTCCGGCAGCTGCCTTGCTGTCGGATTAATTTAGACACTTCGCGACTTGATTACCGGCATATTATATATATATATTTGTTTTTCTAGCTTGTTCAAGTTTTTAAGAAAGAAGTTTCCCAAAGTACCCATATACCAAAATAGCTATTTACCTTACACGGCAGTGCAAACATAACGA
>NQII01002969.1:80831-145620 GCA_002778355.1 Clitarchus hookeri
GGGCCATTCAGGCCACGTGCCTTCTGTGTAGTTGAGTGTACATAACAGGGTAATAAATACCTTCACAACCAGCATCACTGTTTCTTCATTTATAATCAAGTACGGCGTGCGAGGTGGCCGACAACCTCGGCAACGTGTGTATGACGGAGTGTTTACCAGAGTTCCTAGGCTGTCGGCCGAACGACCCTACATCTCATCAGCTCACCGCAGAGCTGTGGCGCCGGGTACACACATATNTATTATGTTTCACTGTACCACCGCATGGCGTCGGCGGCGTCTAGGCGGCGGAAGCCGACGCACATTTCCGCCAGTAATCGCCAGGACTTGGACGAGCACAGACGTTAAGCTCTCCCACGCCGCAGAAGCACTAGCAATGACATCATCNCAGTAATCGCCAGGACTTGGACGAGCACAGACGTTAAGCTCTCCCACGCCGCAGAAGCACTAGCAATGACATCATCTGTCGAATAGTATCCAGTCGCATCCACATTATCATCATATATTTTATTATTTAACTTGCATAGTGTCGGGGGGAGAGCGACATGATTATTTATTGGAAATCAAAAGTGCATCTCGAGACTCAGGTTATAAGACCACGTGGTCACTTGTAGTTCCGGGCCATTCAGGCCACGTGCCTTCTGTGTAGTTGAGTGTACATAACAGGGTAATAAATACCTTCACAACCAGCATCACTGTTTCTTCATTTATAATCAAGTACGGCGTGCGAGGTGGCCGACAACCTCGGCAACGTGTGTATGACGGAGTGTTTACCAGAGTTCCTAGGCTGTCGGCCGAACGACCCTACATCTCATCAGCTCACCGCAGAGCTGTGGCGCCGGGTACACACATATAACTTCACAACTCTGGAAACACAACAGATCAAGTTGGCTTTATCGTCGTAGCCAAGCTTGGTCACGTCAGTGCGCATACCGGACAGTTCATATTTACTCTGTGCATCATCACGCAAGGAACTGGCCAATGTCAACCTAAAGACTCCAGCGAACTACGCTGCCATGAAAACCAGTGCCAACATGGTGTGCTATTTTCCAAACTGTGGGAAATTCACTGGGGACATATCAACCCGTCACGGTTGCAGCCGGAGGTGTCACATCGCCTGCATGACTGTAGTTGAGTAGTCAAAATTTCACAAATGTTAATTTCAGTGCTGGGACCGCTTATCTGAACAGTTCAGCCAGTGCGACTCGGCCATATCCGACCAACCACAAGTCGAGACGCGTTGCAACGTAACATTTCCAGATGCTCAAGGACATTCGATATTCTTACCACCGCCAACACCTAGTGTCCTTCAGCTCACGCCACCGCTGTCTGCCGTGGCATCCTCACCTTTCGTGTCACAAACTGTTCAAATTTTGCACGCACCACCAGCAGGCAGCAGCTACTTTGGCGAGATTTCAAACATTCCCAAAGTTCTCTGGTCAGAGCTTAGAGGATCCTCCAGCATTCGTGGCGGAATGTTTGCAGCGACTGCAATGGTACGGTGTTCCACCTCAGGAGAGGCCGTGAGTAGTAGGAGCACAACTCACCGAGTGGCACACACACTTGGTGGAGGTCTGTTACAGAGTACAAATGATGCATTAACAGTTCATTGCAATATATTCCTCCAGGTACACCAGCACGCTGTTAACATTACAGATGCAGCTGAGTATTTTCACGGAGCGTCAACACGCTCACGAACTACAGGTATTCGTGAGACGTAAAATAAATCTTGTCGCTCGGCGTAGCCCTCACAATACAACCGCGGACGTGTTTGAAGCAGTGTTACAGACTGTCTTTCTGGAATTCAGAGCTGCTTTGCGACGAGTCATTTACAGTGGCATTGAAAATTACATACAATCCGCTTCCAGCATGTCCAGGCAGACCACTGAGTTACGACAACGCAGCACACCCCAACTCATTGTCTTAGTTAAGGGCTTGAAACCAACCTTCAGCTTTTTACGCTAACATGTTTTGCAAGACTTGCTGCATCTTCACAGAAAGTGGCCGGACGGACGCTGGAAGTTATTTAGTTTGGAAGGGGCATTCATCGGAGCAGGCAGCGCGGTCAGCGACTCCCGGGCACTTCATCAACCCTTCTTTGTACTCCGTCAGGAACAATAGTATTTTGCATTTATTCACTGGAACATAATTAAAACGTTTATTTCACTGCCCGGGAGGAGTGCCTCTCCACCTCCTGCAGATTCATAACCCCAGGAGCTTAATCACGCAATTTAATTAGGAGAGCATGGGCTCAGTTTTACCTTGTTAACCCCCGATGGACTAAGTGAGCATCATAGTCTTGGTATGTAGACTGTGTCGAAAACATTAACGTTTTTGATTTCAGGTCTAGCTGCTTAATGGAACGTAAGTAGCTTGACCCACCAACCAGCGTTATTCATGGTTTTTATGTCATCGACATGTGGAGTGGCTTTACAACTCCGCATTTAATTTATTACAATATCATCATAACTGTCCACCCGCAGCGGTACTGGGCCGACCGCGACTGCCTATGAATAGCAGCCAAACGTAACACAATAATCTATCTTCATCTAAGACATGGAGAACTGAGGAACAACCGAGCCACCTGGGTGATTGGCCATGAACCATCACAGCAGAGCAGCCGGTATGCAGCGACGAGACACCTCTGGAACTGTATGTGTTTCCTGCCAGTACTGCTTCCATGTCGTCTTTACCATTCTCCACCCCATCATCGCGTCATATGGCGCCCGTCTGGTGTGGCTCAAAAGACCACTTTTGAAAATTGTTTTAACTTTTGAAAAAAAAATTTAAACTAACTCTTTGAATGTGCTATCTGTTGTCACGTTTTTATAGAGTTTTGTATATTTGATTTAAGTTTCGTCAGTACATCAGAATCAAAGTGAATAATTTGTTTTGTACAATTGCAACAAACTTTTAAAGTTTACCATTTTTGTGTTATCTGTACGTGTCAACAGACACCCTTCAGGTATAGTTTAATGGTAAATAGTTGTCAAAGAAGCCATCTATGAACTTTTATAATTTCAGTGCCAAAACTGGCATGCTGAATTTGTAAGGGAATGGTGTAATAACTCCAGAAAACGAACCAATTTTGAAAGCAGTTTTCGAGAGTAACATGTACGTAATTTGTCATGGACATAGAGCCCCTCAGACATCGGTAACGTGTCGCAAGATAGTGGAATTTAACGTCAATGACAGTTGTTTTGGTTCAATCTCATATTTACAGTTTTACATGTATGTTAAGTGAACTCATAACTTTGTTAAACATGGCAGAAGGGCACGCGGCCATTGGTGAAGAAGCCACATTGCTGGAGCAGAGGCGGCGATTGCTGACCACCCCACTGATGTGGGTCACTATTGAACAAGGAAGCTGGGAGCCTAGAGGCGATGGAGAAATGCGCAGGCGTGCAGGCTGCATCCCCTCCTAACACCCCCCCCCCCTTTCTAGGGTTTGGTAAAACCCGCTCCGGGTCGTTACGGCGGACAGTCGCGCAGATGGAGAGGTTTGTGACCCCACCAGCTGTGCTAACTGTATCCACCACGTCGGTCTCCCGAGCACCTAAAGGAAGAGGACTATGATGCTGCAAACGTCAACGGGCAAACCCACGGTCCTTTGCCACCGAGTGCAACCGATCGCGAGCACAGCCACTCTACTCGTATTCACCCTCCCCCTCTGGCTGCCTCGCACATTCCTTGGTCCCCTACTGTTTGCTACCTCGGTGTCCGTGATCACTACTTAACTTTTGTTCCTCACCTCGATGCCTCCGTTATGCCACAGTTGGCCCCTTTACTCCATCCCTCTTCTAGCACTCCTCTCGCTATTCGCACTGCTGTTTACCATTCCCTTGTCCATCCTCGCTTGATCTACACCAACCCCACCTGAGCCCATTCCACCCTCTACAATCTTCGTCCGCTTACCTGTTCCTATTTCCTTGGGATTTGCTTTCCTCTTGGTCTATCCCATTCCACGCTACGTCAGACTTTGCTTAGCCGCACCCACCTTCATCTTCATTTTATCCTTGCCAAAGCTTCCACCAAGTTTCTCCACCGCTGTCTTCGCCATCCAAACCCTATGTCCGTCTTCTTTCTGAACCCCACCCCCACCGGAGCGAACCCTCGGTGTCGACTTTTCAGTGCAGACAACCTTGTCGTCGCCTTCTCTGCATATGTGCCAAGGTCCGTCAACACCACCTGGGTCACGACCCCAAGCCATCAGCAGCCAGTTCCATGCCACGTTCTCGCAGGCTTTGCCAGCTGACCCACATAACCAGATCCAGCCACCTTCCACCTGTTGCGCTTGATGGCATAATAGGTCATGTGGGAGACTGGAGTCAAGTGTTCACAGAAGAGGAGGGCGTTTATCATGAATCATGCGTCCACATGTGCGTTCATGTGACCACTTGCACCTCCACAGTCGCACCACCTAGCCGACACTAGGACGAATTGAACAATCGGACATGAATACATCAGTATCGGTCAGCGAGTATGGAACACACCCACCTCGTAATGTACTATGTGGTTCAAATGACAGTCTTGCATTATTTACCTCGAGAGGTAACACGGGGAAAATAACAAGCTGTCCAACACAGTGTCCCTCCGAAAACCACAGCCATCAGGCACTCCGGCAATTGGAGGGAACATCGGTGCAGCTCGTGCTGCGACACCCAGTATCCTTTCCACCCGCATGACGTCGACCAGTCTGCTAGCTGGGATATCAGTGCTACGTGATCCAAGTGTGGTTAAAAAGTGGGGAATAAAATCCCGAAGCTATACAAAGTGTTAAAAATGCTGTAGGTAAATATATTAAATTAATATCTTTATTGAAACCTAACGAGCTACCCACATCGCTTTTCAGGGATGGACTTGTCCAGCCCACCCAAGCTGGAACACTTGGACTTGCCCATTGGCGAAATAAACCTGAAACAAATTCACGTGCAAATCTTTTTGGAAACTGAAATGTATTTTCAGTTTACAGTTATTCCAGTCAATTTTAGTATGTTCATTATATTCAATGTTTAAAAAGGTAATTAGGTCTGTTCTTGACAGCAGACTGCCTATCAAGGCCTTACAGTTTTATTTAATGTTTATTGTGCAGACACATCACAGTCACAAACCAAATTAACATTTAATTAAGTATGGCGATGTCACCAGCATGAACACCATGAAATTGTATTATGTGGAATATTAATTAGCATTAAGAGCGTTGAAGTCATTTTTCACGTAATTTTTGGCGCCGGCTTCGGCCATCATTAGCGAAGGTCGCAGACATGATTTTGGTCTGATTTCCGCACTCGGCCCAGCCATCAGCACAGGAGTTTCGCTCCGCGCGGACCCCCTCCACACATTCATTTTAGATTTTAATCACTTTCAATTCAATAGTATTTACATGTTGCTAGAACATTTTGCTTAATTCGTGCTAAGGGGACGACCGTCTGTCTTCCTGTCATATTTAACATTAATACGCGGCCTGCGTAAATGCGCCTAATTTTCATGCATGGCCTAGGTTCTTATTGAACAACAATGCTCACCTGCATACCACGATGCAGAGTCTGCATAAACTTATCACATATCGGCGTAAGTGCATATGTATCAAAGAAGTTAACCATTTGACGTGACCAAGCTTGGCTACGACGATAAAGCCAACTTGATCTGCGGTGTTTCCAGAGTTGTGAAGTAATATGTGTGTGCCTGGCGCCACAGTTCTGCGGTGAGCTGATGAGATGTTGGGTCGTTCGGCCGACAGCCTAGGGACTCTGGTAAAGACTCCGTCATACACACATTGCCGAGGTTGTGGGCCACCTCGCACGCCTTACTTGATTATCAATAAAAACAGTGGTGCTGGTTGTTAAGGTATTTATTACCCCGTTATGTACACTCAACTATACAGAAGACACGTGGCCTGAATGGCCCGGAACTACAAGCGACCACGTGGTCTTATCATGTGAAGCTCGAAATGCACTTATGATAATGATTTATAACGTTATGGATGCGACTGGATACTGTTCCACAGATGATGTTCTTGCTAGGGCTTCTGTGGAGTGGGGAGAGCGTACGTCCGAGCTATCCAAGTCCTGGCGAATACTGGCCGGAAATGTGCGCCGGCTTCCGCTACCTAGGCGCAGCTGACGCCATGTGGTGAAACGGTTAAACACAATATACACTGAAAGATGATTATGGGATGGAAAATTATATGAACTAAATTAACACAAGAAAACATAATTACCCTTACACAAATACATAATAAAAATTATAATACTTATTTTAAATGTTTTCATTGCACCAGCCACAGCATTTCCAAATGTAGAATGTCACATATCTCTGGCTGTGGCTGGGCAGATTGTCTCCGATGACAAAACAAATTATTTATTAATTACACACTGACACTATTAACAAATACACTGACGAAATAAATTGAATAAAAAATAAAAACTAATGCATTCGTACCCACAAGCCTGTCGGTGTTGTGCGTCTGGTGTGGACATACTTCGGCAGTCAGTGGGCAAAAGGACTCGTAAACGTGCGGTTCACGTCACATGGAACACCAACGAGAACCCTCAGGCACTCTTAAACGACAGCACAGGACTATTGGGTGTTTGTGAACCAGAGTGACCTAGATGCAGAGGAGGCCAATTGTCAGGTGAGGAATGCACATGGTGGAGGTCCATTGGCCACTGTGGTATGCAATGGATCTAATTGCAAAGTGCTTTCCAAAGGCACTTCTACAACAGTTTCTCATCAATACAGGCTCAAAGCCATGCTCTTTAAGAGGCACAGGGTGATTTTGAATCGCTAACTGCATTTGCCACCAGTAAACTCAATATATTCAGATATTTTCACACACAGATGCGAGATGAAGAAATTTTGGAAGTAATAGCGTCAACAGTAAAAGCCGAATTCTAATTGGTCCTGGCACCACTTGTACATGGCAGTGTGATCAGTTCATGAGAGCCACAGCCTTGCCATACTAGGTAAATAACGAAAAGAAAGTGCACCATAGGGAACGGGATGGGTCATATCAACCACAGCTCTGTGACCACAATGCAGGGAACGGGAACGTACAGCCAACAGCTGGACACAGCACGAAAGGGGTGAGCCAAACAACTCACAAGGACACTGGCAATAGCATACTTGTTACACCTGTAACAGCTGGCCCAAATGTGGCAGCTAAAACCACGCAGTCGGGAGCAGTTAGAAGGGAATTCCCCCCTTTTCAATGCAGATATTGTCCAGACCAACAATACCACTGGCATAAAAAAATACCCTAACTGCAAAAGGCAAATGGAGGAAGTAAACAATAGGCAGGAAACCACCGGCGGGAATCAAGCTGGCGGGGTAGGTGAGCCGGACGCTTAAAGCCCCCGTCCAAAACAAGAGCATGCAACACTGATGCGTCAACAAATCAAACCCACAGTACTACCCACTCTACAACAAATTACCAGTGTGCCATTATCAAAGAGAAGATTAAGGAGATATTAGCCGAAGGCGTCAACGAGCCCACACACAGCAAATACAACAGCGCAATCACATTAGCAACGAGGAAAGACGGAACATTGTGTTTTTGTGTAGACTTTCGCCCCCTTAATTTGATTACACAATGCACACGACCACCATACATCATTGTGGAGGATGCTTTACACACAAAATGTCATAATGTCACTTGAATTGGGTAACGGCTAATGACAGGTCCTAATTAAGCAGGAAGATCACCACAAGACAGAGTTCACCACCAGTGATGGGCGACGCTTCCAGTTCTGTACCATGCACTTTGGGCTAAAATGTGCACCCGCCATCTTCCAGGCGATAATGGTACAAGTGCTCGACAGGTACGTAGGGCATTTTACCCTCGCATACCTGGATGACATGATCATATTGTCGGAGAATTCGGAAGACAATGCAAAACATCTGTCATTCGTACTACAATGCTACGTGGTCAAGGTTACCGAGGTCTGGTTGAGTGTTGGTTCACCCTTCACTATAACCCAGAGGAGAGTTAATTATGAGTGTCGTTCGGTTGACTGCCCAGGGGGCCTTAGATGACTTTCGTCAGTATGTTCATGTTGTCACGTACACGATTTTTACTGATGCGCGGGGTTACCAGAGTTGGAATGTAATAATTATGTATGTGCCCGGCGCCACAGCTCTGCGGTGAGCTGATGAGATTTAGGGTCGTCCGGCCGACGGCCTAAGGGCTCTGGTAACACACAGTCAGATATTATGAAATTGCGAGCTGTATGGCCACTGCGCACGCCTGAATTAATGAACACACTCACGTTTTATCTGGAATATGATTATTTTATTGAACACTTCTAACAAACACGTGGCCGCATGGTCATATAATGTAACACACTGCTGGATTATAATTAAGGTGCGTGATGCTGCTCTCTCCTCGGTGCGATGTAACATAAAAATACTAGTTATTTCGTGGATAATGTGATGATACGATTGCTGAGTGAGGTTGCAGCCTGAGGGGCTGGCATCGAAGTTCTTGTGAAGTGAGAGACTTACCACGTCCGGCCGCGTTGAAGTGATGTGGCCGACTAGACTGAGAGCTGTGTCGGCTCGTGCTACCTAAGAGCGGCCGATACCTGGCGGTGGAAAGATGAAACACAAATAAGACTTAAAAATGATATACCTTATATAAACATAATCAAACACAATTACCCTATACAAATTACATAATAAAACACAATTACCCTATACAATTTACATAATAAAACACAATTATATTAATATTAAATGTTTGACACAGCAGCCACTGTTTTGCCAACTTAACAATGTCACATGTCCCTGGCTGGCGATGTATGTGATGACTGTTTTGACACACAATAATTATGGTATACATAAATACTGAATAAATACATATAACCCTAACTAACTATACTGATGAAACTATATTGGGAAATAATAATGATTAAATTGTTAAACTCTGAATAATTACTGACACTGGTTAAAATAATGACACGGTGCACTATCACTCATGGACAAATACATTTGATAGACACTGAATACACTATCATTCCTGCACACATGCGCGCCGGTGTGGTGTATCCGGAGCGGAGGACACTACGGCGGCAGTCACAGTGGGCACAAAGGTACCCGTGAACGCCTGGTTCATGTCAATATCTTATGACGAGTCTTGTACGCCTAACTATACTATGAAATTGTGGGTGTTGCTACAAAGGGTGTAGTACCCTACAATGAATCGACATGCGTTTACCTTTGTAAAGTCGTTTATTCACTATTCTTGCTTACAGGTGAATAATGCATGAAAAGGGACCCAGCATTTATGGCCTGCTGGTAACCTTAGCATCTAGTAAATGTTGTAGTATGTTGAGGTGCGATTTCGTTAAGCTCTCTGGTGAGAGGGCGCTGGTGACACTCCCCTCGGTACTTAGAAGAAATGTTCCGGTTGATTAAGTTAATATTGCAGTGTAGTGATTGCAGCCTAAATGATGGTACCGAGGGGACTCGCAGAACAGGCCACTAATGCCGCCCGTCTGGTCCGAGTGCTGAGACCAACTGCCAGAGTATCATTGGTAGGCGTCACAAGTGACCAAAGCCAACTCAAACGGCGATTAATGAGACATGTACTATGTATGTAATATTGAAGAAGTGTATGTATTAAATGAAACACATTGGTGACACCCCCGTTTATTAACAAATGTAACAAGCATAAGCTTGAAGTTGTGAGGAGTCGACGGGGCGTGCCACCACACTAAATGATATGTTACAATGATGGAGGCCTCTATAGGCAATCTCCCTTTTAGAAAACATAATTACTCTTATACAAATTAACATTATTAGAGTATTACATTTTCTTGTGAAAAGTGTTTGCATTTCACTGGCTACAGTGTTTCCAGATGGCTGTCTACTGAAGGGATGGACGAGTCCACCTGGGCAAAGAGTTGTGGAATGCCATGCTTGATTGCTATTAATTAAATAAAACCCAACCCGGACTCTAGTTGTGAATGCTGTAACTGTGTTTAATAGTTTTGTCAAAAGGCTGTACACTAATGGATGACACTTTGGGGCATTTATCACTTCAGCTTCGTCCTTCAAGCCAGTTGACGTCACCGGGTGGTACGTAGCATCGTATTTAGCTGAGACGACCAATTTACTGTGCGCCCAATGGCTGTAGCTTTGGGGTTAACACAGTTTTGGATCGCCTACCCATTTATTAAAATTTAACTTTTATAATAAATTATTTTGGCGGTCTTTTGATTTGTGTAATCCTTGTCGGCAAGATAGTGCAAATTATGTTCTTGCCGACCTGCACTACGCCTTCTGGGCCTGATGCTTTTGGTACCGCCTGGTGTAGCTGGTTTAGTAGTTTTTACTGCGGCAGTCATAGTGGGCACAAGGATCTCGTGGACACATGGTACAAACCAAATTATTCCAAACTCTGATTACTTTCAATCATGTAAAATTACTCCTACAACATTTGTTAGCAGCTCAGTTAATATTCAATAATTGTAATAAATTGATATGGTATTATACTCTGCATGTCATAATTTCTAACAAATTTATCTAACAGCTTTCAGACAGGATATAATTAACGAAACAAATAATAAAACATCAAATAAAACTCATACAGTTTAGCAGGCATACATCCTATTTACCGGACCTACCAAATGTGTTATTACAAAAATTTTAATAACAAAATTACTAACGTTTTAACGATAGGTTACACAAGTTAGCAGGCATGCATTCTAATTTACCGGATCTATTAAAGGTGTTGCGTAAATGTGCCAAAAAGATAAAAAAATATATATATATATTCAATGGCCAGAGGTAGCTTAACACCTAAAACCGTTATACAATTTAATAAAAATGTTTAGCCATAATAAAAATCCTTTGGTAACAATTCTCATTAATGCACCCGATTATTAGCAATTACCATTTTACAATCACAAATAAATACTTGCATCAATTTATAATTAATGCTTTGCAAGATGGGGACAACATTGTAAACCACGAAGGTAGTGCGGTCAAATATGCCCATGCAAGTCAAACTTCACTGGCTGAGACAAGCCATAAATGATAAACGTATCTCAATACAAATGACGAAATATGACAAAATCCAAAGCATGACCATTATTTACCATGGGCATCCAAACACAATTTATAAAACACTGTGTGCGATGAAGGCACGAAGTCCGTTAATCAAAACCACAAACCACATTAAAATTTTCTTGTATCCTGACTTTCAGACTTACCTGTATCAGTCGCCGCACGCTGCCTTAAAACACTCAATGTACCATAATTTTAATGCGATGAACTCTAATACATCTGAGACGGTCTATAAGGTTTCAGGGGCGGAGGAAAAGAGATAGACTAAATTTACACATTATTTCAAACTGAAACCAAAATAGGGTAAATCTGGCAAATGCTCTTGCACGTTTGGGAGGGAAGCCATAGCAGTTGAAGAACGGGAGGAAGGGCGCGACAATGAGATCGAGAATTACTTATTTGATAACTCCGCTATATTGCTATTTTCTGGCCATAATGTTGTGTTGCAAATATATTATCGCTAACCTTATGACTGATAAGCATTGCTTAACAACAGTCCTTAGTGAATATCAAATTCACGATTATGTTGTTAAGTGATCTAGTCTGTGTAAAGTACTTAACCTAACTGCCATAAGTTTGAGAATAGCACCCTTGGTTTTGCTAACTACCATAACTACGTTTTATTTTGTTTTGAGATAAGTAAATACAATTTGAAATACACGATAAAACATTATACTTGAACTTTGGTAATTTTTACACTAGGAAATAAACAAATCCTACAATTTTAAAGTAATTTCTTTTGTTAGGAACGTTTTATTTAACAGAACTTGTGTTCTTTTTCAGTTATTCTTATTATTATAAAGAATATATTTATTAACACGATCATTTAAATATTTTGTGCTTCAGTAAGTTTACTTTATCTGTGGCCTATGCTTATTGCAAATTACGTCACTTCTGCTGTCACCTGATTTCGCACAGCCTGTTTGCTCTAGGGTTTGTTCTGTCCCTGACACCGATGGGCGTGGATAGGTGTGAGAGTTGAGAATAGGCAAATTATTGTTCGCAGTTATTTTGAAATAAAATTTATTTGAAAGAACTGCAAGATGGGGTCGTTATTCCGTAGCGAGGAAATGACCCTGTGTCAGTTGTTTCTACAGAGTGAAGCAGCTTATGCTTGTGTCTCCGAGTTAGGCGAACTCGGACTCGCCCAGTTTAGAGATGTAAGTATGCGCTTGACTTCCAACTTGCATGTTCTACACTTATTAATTGAGTATAAAGCATGCATTTTCTACCAAATGTTTTTTTTTCAGTTTCCATTAATTCAAAATATCTATGCACTGTCCATGAGATAATTACTTTTGGTAAGGACGTCACAGAAATGACCTTAGTTATTACAAAATTGCGTTTTAGAAACTTCTGGAAATGCTACGGTTTAATATGCGTGTGCGTTGCCAATACTCTCCGCCGTCTTACCAGAGGGTTATTTACATTTGTCATATATATATATAAAATTCTTGCGTACGCATACTTGTGTATTATTGAAGGCCTAGGTATAAAAAATTACCATAATGAGGACGACTACAAAATTCAAGGGAATATGCAGAATTGTAAATGATAACAAAAAATAGCAGGAAACCATGGAAAATATACTAGACCTTGAATTGCAATAGTGGGGTTGGTTATAATTAGGGAAATTGTGAGGTAAAAGTTTTAAAGCCGGAAAAATAAGGCCTTGTCGGCAATAGATGGTCTGCGGACCAACGTGACAGTCTGACCTCACAGCTTACTGTCCCAGAGTCTCATCCCAAGATCATTCGTGAATTTCAACTTTCGTCTGCGGACGCATGCGTTGGCATGTTATAAATGGTTTGTTTTATTTACAGTTAATCTGCTAGTTTTTGTAGACTCTCACGCTAGGACATGCGTCCACGGACTAAGTAGGTCTGTGGACCATTTGAATACGTATAAGCTACTGTGGACAAGGCCTACTACAAAAATGCAGAAAAGCATGAGAAATGTTTAAAAAATGTCCACCAATGGCTTTAGGAAAGAGAACCCCGTCAAAGTTCATGCTACTGTGCCTGCCAGAGTATGAGCTACGAGCGTGGAATGCACACAGACTTGCTTTAAACAATTTTACTGTAATAGGGTTTTATCAGCTACCCTTTGAAGCTGATAAATTGGCGTGGCTTGTACGCTAGCTGTCGCTTGGGTTCTTGGAAACAAAAGTTCTGTAGGTGGTAATTATCCAGTTTAGCGGCTTTTCTGAAGGAAACGTCCTAGATAAACGAAAGTAGCTCTAATGGATTCTGCACAGCTTACGTAGTTCATGTTCAGAAGGAGGTCATGTAGAAATTAAGTTGTTAAAAGTACCAGTTGTTCAGCGCTTTGTTTACCTCAGTTGTTATTGTGTTTGGTTACGTCATGATTCCTGCAGTTACCTTATTGGCTTGAAGATATTGTTACGTCACGGCGAAGCATCACATGTGATTTGACGGATTATTTTTCAAACAGCTTAGTAGCCATTCTGATTTTCCGGTGTTTTTCGTGATGTTCCAATTTGGCGGATTTAAAACGGAGAAAGCACGGACGAGTGCTTCAGTGCGTTATATTCGCGTATGTGTTGTTTTAGTGGTACATGGTGTTTCGTCGAAAGAGGTAAGGTTGAATTGGCCGTTGACAGAGGAATTGTACCAGCCTGGGTGAGTTAATTGATATTGTTTTGGTGTGTTTTACGGTTCCTTTAAATCCCTAAAATCCTACATTCGTAGGTTAGTGTAAAATCTTACAATCCGAGGTTAAGTTAAAACCCTTCTATCGTAGATTAGTTTATCACATTACAATCCTAGGTTAGGTGGGCACATATTACGAAATTAGTCATATGTTAATGACCCTAGTATACTTATGTTCTGCATAATTAGTAGAGTGGAAATATACCACTTTCCGGGGGAATTTTTTTTTTTTTACAGAAAAGCCCCTCAACTGGATAATTAACCAAATTAAACCCTAAAGTAATTAATTTATCACAACTTTCTAACCCAACAAATTCTGCTATTCCTAGCACTCCAGACCAACATTTTTATAGGATGAAGACGTTTTATACCATGATACCTTGAGAGAAAATAGCAAACAACTTGTAAAATAATATAAAAAAATTCCACAAATTTTTTTAGGAAGGTTTTTACGTAATTATCCAGTTGTGATAAATTCTTTACTTTAGTGTTTAATTTAGTCCATTATAGCAGGTGAATCATTGTTTGCAGAATTATTACATTACATGAACATGTTATAATTTCCACATTAAACTAAAATGTAATCACCATAAATTATAACTACAGAACTACAGTTTTCTCATGTATTTGTGAGTAGCAGCAAGCAAGGAGTTACATGCATTTGAGATGTAATAAATAATGCGTAATTACAAGATGATGCTAGTTGATGCATTAAATCATTCTCGGCCCCATGGAAGTACATAAAATGAAGTATTTATCATTGCGAACACAGTAAGTATTCTAAATACAATATTAATTCAATAAAAATGTTTGCTTAACTTGTTGATAATAAACTTTTGAAATGCCAGAAATAAAAAACTAACATTTTAGGTAAGTTGTGATACCGACAGACATTTAAATTTCATTTGCATGAACTATATTGAAATTGCATTTGTGAAGTGGATTTTCCACATCCTGTAGCATTGACTTGAATATTGAACCAAAGCAATCTTGCAAGCTGTTGAAGCAGTGTTTATTTAATTTAATGATGAAAACTGGCAGTAAATAAATACACTCTCTTGGTATTCATAGCAAAGATGGCACGGGTAAAAACATATTGTCACAAGATCATATGAGTTTGTATATACTTTGGTGATTACTTTTTCTTATCTGGGAAAAGTCTTCCATTTAACTTATGGTATACTGTAATGAAAATACCCATAAATTCTCTGAGCTTCCATTATCTATCAGAAAATATAGTTGGACAACTGTGCAACTTCCTTACGGATATGAAAGAATTTGCATCTTAATCTTCAAATGAAAAGTTTGCAGTCTGAATACATAATTGTGCCTTCGGAGAGTAGTTTAAAGGTAAGTGAAGTTTTTAAACTCCAAAATTTTAGTTTCCCACAATTTTTTACATTTTTATTTAAAAAATGGACAAAGTACATAATTGAAGAAGACACTCGTGAGACCAGCGTTCCAGAAGCAAGACGTATTTATCTTCCCTCATGTTTATATTTACTCCACAATTTGGTTTGCTATAAAAAAATATGCAGTACAAAATGGAATATGCTGTTCGTGGTAAACAGCACTTACAAGCTCTAAGGATTTACTTGCGTACACGTGTATTGTTACACCATATGTAAAATTAGCATTGCCATGGGTTCGCTCACTTTACTTATGTGAAGCTGTGAAAGTATTAGGGGGAAACATTTCCTAATTCTTACATTCAAGTTTATCAAACAAAACAAAGTAAAAGAAATCAATACATTATTCACAAATGTATGCCAAGCACTTTTAATTCAACGTCAAGACAAGGAATTATTTTTCCTCCGTTGTTGCCAACTTTATGATAAGCGTGCGAGTATTTGTGTCTGTACCAATGTATGCAGATTAGGGCAGTAACATTTTGAAAGCGTTGATTTCAAAAGTGCTTACTTTACCATGAGCAGCCTTTACCAGATTTAACAATAAGTCACATTCTTCCTCACCCGTCCTTTGTTTCTGCGTTGAACATGAACTGTAATGTTATGTCCCTAGTTTTTATAATGTTTGAAGTATTCTGCTTGTTGAAATATTGGTTGGCACTAACTGCGGCTCTCGGTGCCATGAGTGTTCATGTTTCCTATAGTGTGAGGTGGCAGTTTCACACGAGGACCTGGGTTTCATTCCCAGTTCAGCCGTCCTGACTTCAGTTTCTCGTGGTGGTGTCCCGACATCCAAGCAAAGGCTGGGGTGATTCATTTATACCTATCAGCCCTGATTTCGCAAGCATTTGGGTCTTTACTTACTTACTCTCAAGACATTAAACCATACAAAAACGTTTATATTTCATAAGCTATGCAATGCTGTAAGTAAAAAATTTTTTGTAATTGATGAATATAGAAATTAAACCTTAAATTTTACTATTTATAATTTTAAGTTGGTCTTAATTTTAATTGAAAGTGTGTTGCTTTATTGATACCAAACATGTCACAGGCCTGCACATGCAGTACCAACAACAACGTGACTGTTCTGCTTCTGCGGTGTTATTTCGGAAAACAAAGTACTTACCCTGTGGCGACGGGAGTGACACTTAAAAGTCAATATGTCAAATTATTTTGTTGAAAATATTATGAACTTGTAGACGTGACAGATTTCTGAAAGTCATTGTGAACTCAGATCAGAAATCTGAAAGTTTGGTGGGTTATAGCACTCTCCTTTGTTAATGAAATAGGAACTTCTATAGTATTGTTCAAAAATTATGTAACTGATAATGGTTTGTGAGAAAATAATGAAAAAGTTAAAACGTACAATCTATTCCACCATTTCGGAGTAGGCAGAGTATTATTTTATTAATGAATGTGGTGCGGATGTTAGCTCCACATTTTTATATTTAAAATGTGACTGGAAGAAAACAGAGTTACATTCAGACATAACTTGTTACGTCTGGAGTAGTTTCTAATTAAAATACAGTCGTAGCATCTTTACTATACATTGGTCAGGTCACATTTTTTATATAACTTTGTGTAATTAATTAAGTAAGTAATTTCAAGCATGCTGATCCCTTTAGAACATACATTCTTGGATATAAAACTTGCCATAAGCAATATGCATTTTGCAAATAATACTCCACGTATTTCATTCAATATACTTCTAACATCTTTTTATTAACATTGCATATTATTTAAAGGTGTTCTTCAAAATAAATTTACTGCATTTCAAATTTATTTCTTGTATAATTGCTGACTTCAAATCTGTGAAAGATATTCATCTATTTCATCACATACTGGTAGCATTTTTACCTGCAGTTCAAATTAACACATTTGCAACTGGAGCTTAGAGCTGAAATTGTATTTACATAAAGTAGTAAGTTTGTTTTCCATAACTACTTAATACTGATTTGTAACATAATTTCTGAACACTGAAGGATGCCTGATGCAAAATGCTTGCCACGCGACCTGGGTCCAGGTAATAACGCCTGCATGCTGTGTGACTAAGTGTAACCAGTATTTATAACGGTGTAAATTGTCTATATTGGCTGAAATCAACCTTTGAAAAATGTCTCAACCCCTGCGGATATTTTAACTTGCATGCTCACTGAAATATGCCCAGTAAAGTTGGTGACAACGAAGGGAAAATAATGCCATGTCTTAATGTTGAATTAAAAGTTTTAGGTAACTATTTGTGAATACCAAAATTATTTATTCTGCCTTTTGTTTTTACTGCATGTAAGTGTAACAAATTAATTGATTAATAATTATTTTTTTTTAGTTTTACTTTACAGATGCATAATTAAAGTGATTAGGCCAATGTCAATTTTAATTTCACATATGGTGGAAGAATACACAATTTTCATAAAAGTAGATCTTTAGCAGGGTTTTCAAAAGTGCTCTGTTTACAGTGAACATTCTATATCAAAGTTTTTTTCTCCAGTTGTTTGCTGGTAAGTTGGTGTTTGAATGACTATGGTAACAAAGTGCATTATGTTGATGTTCGCTGCTGTGACGAGACAGCCACGTGCTTTCATTCCTTCACAGCTGTGGGCTGCAGTCTCGGGCACGTGGGGTCTTGCGAGGTGGCCTTGAACATTTCCCATCACTTAACCTCTAATCCAGGTTCTTGTGAACAGAGATTTAGGGAGCAAAAGTTTAAGATAATGATGATAGTGATCAGCACACTGCATGTGAACTCAAGCAGTGTTATCTGTCCTGCAGAGATTAACCTGATAAAACAGAGAAGGTATTAAGATTTTACTGCTATGTAGTATTTTAAAGTTTGAAAGAGTACAGACTATTTTTACCCTGTTATTTTCAAAGAATATGCGGGAAATATGTTGCATTTTCCTTAGAAAACGTGACTGCAACAGCTCTGTTCACTCACTCGGTAGATGCATGAGAAAAGTTTGTAAATATAGGTGCCATTATAAAAAATTTTGTCAGAAGTTTTCCTCTTATTTATTGAAGTTTATGCAGTGCACATACTTTACACAGCAGACACACAAAATCGTTTGCAAAATGAGACACACAAATTATGAGAACAGTGTCTCGGAAGCCGTTATAAATTCACGCCACGTAGCCATTACAAATGCAGCAACTGCTGTCGCGTGTCCAGCAGCCAGTTTACGTCATATTGACTCGACTTGCAGTCGTCTGCTACAAAGTGGCAGCGAGCGCTAACTGCTAATAACACCACACCACCCCACACATCCATTGCACCACAAACCTGCCTAAATAAGAGCATCGCGTAGTGCTATAGTTATTGCACCTCCTGATCATAATGGCATCACGTGGTACAGTCCCTCTTCGAACACTGGTGCAAATCCCGTCGTGATGACTTTCTCGTGCGAACTGAACGGAAGGACCTAGCCGGCTGCAGGGGTAAACAAAAATATTTTAAAGAAATTTATTTGACAGATGAGTGAAAGCAAAGTTGAGGGCCCCGCAAGCTACGCTGCATGCACCCGTCTCGCTTGAGCTCTGAGAAGAGACTGTACACTGGCTGTTGTTGAGTATCAGTGTAACACACAAATTTTCCCTTGCAGCTGAATCCAGATTTCAATGCTTTCCAACGCAAGTTTGTGAACGAGGTGCGCCGCTGTGATGAGATGGAGCGCAAGTTGCGGTACTTGGAGAAGGAGATCAAGAAAGATGGTATTCCTGTGCTGGACACAGGAGACAACCCTGAAGCCCCGCAGCCTAGAGAGATGGTGGATCTGGAGGTAAACTCTCGCCAGTAGTGCGAATACTAGTATAACTTTGGAAACTCAACGTTATGAAGGTGTCTAGTTACTGCAATCTTCAGTTTTACACAATTTAGGGTAAATATATCATTAAGAATAAGAAATCATTATTTGAAGCAAGGTATAAACAGACATGGCTTATCAGGTATTAACACAAAATATGAAATAATATATGAAAAATATTGCATAACAATAAATNAATAATATATGAAAAATATTGCATAACAATAAATACAGAATTTTTCCCCATTTGTCTGCCTAATACCTAAATTCAATGTGATTTTATTAACTCTGTCTTCCCTCCCCAGTCTTTTAGAGGGTAAGTTTCACTTCTGGGGTCACATTAATTTGCTTCCTGTTGTTCGTCATTGTCATTTCTATAAAACACTGACCACGGTTCAGCTTTCATAGGCTCTGGTCAAATGGGGCCCTTGAATGTAAGTAATGTTGTCACAATAGTTTGTGAAACTGACGAAAATTAAGTTTACAGATAAGAAAAAATTCTTATTTGTAATGCTAGATTGACAAAATTTGAGTGAATGAGTCTTTTCTCATATCATGGAGAAAATACTGTTTTTTTTTTTCATCCATGCAAAATCATTCTTGTTCTTCAGAAAGTATAAAAAATATTTTTCCATGATACACTAATAAATAAATTGGGAAAAGGCAATTAATTTATGTGAAAACAGAATTATGCTATGTTGGCCTAGGTTTTGAACTGATTACGGCAACCCAAAGGGAAGAAAAAATTTTTCACCCGATAGCCAAGAAGTAGGGTATTGTTTTTGGAGTGTATCTTTGCAACTATCGCGTAGTTACCTCATTTCCGCTTTCCAGCGTCAATGTATGAAAATCAAAACTTGAGTTTCATCAAGTATACCTGGGTACAATTTTTTTTCTCTTGGCTGAGGGATCTTAATCGATCACCAAAGTTAAGCAACTTTCCCAGCGCCACACATTTGGATGGTTGACAGTTTAGTGGCAAAGCATCTGAGCGCTTCCGGGCTTCGGAGGACACGATAAATATTTGATCCCGGTTATTATCAATTGATAGCATTTGTTGAGCCATTTCAGAGGTTCGTGGGCAGTCTGATAAACTCTCCCCTCACTCCAGAGGAAAAAAAATATTTTGGTTATGTTCCCAGCCATTGCAGAATTACGTTTTGTTGTTATTCTACAGGAACCATACAATTTTCTGGGATAAAAAGTATCCTATGTCCTATTCCAGTACTAAAAGTACCTACATACCAAATTTCATCAAACTCCGTTCAGCCATTATGGAGCTGAGTGGTAACAAACCCACACACCACACACAGACTTTGGCATTTATAATATTAGTAGGATTGTCATAATATCTGGAGTAGGTGTTGCCATTGTAACAGGAAGTGGTAATGAAACCTTCAAAAATATTAAAATCAGCACTTCAGGGTCTCACCCTTGCTGTAACTGAATGAATACCTTCACTCGCTTGACATAAACTAAGTTAGGATGGACAGCCTTGCTCGATCATATAAGATTCTCCAACCCCTAACTGGCTTAGGAAGGGGTTCAAAGGGGCACCAAGCCAAGAGTGACATTTCCATATTCAAATAGGCATTTTCACAGATACACGCTCGCCAAACTAAGGTGAAAGCCCCAATCGAGACTTGAATACAGTTACCAATGGTAGGCCAGATTTACGCTATGGACAGTTAGCAAATGACTGAACACATATTTACAACTTCTATGTATAGAGAGAAAAAAGTATACAAACAAGATTTTAAAAACAGAAATACGTAAAAATATTACACCACTTTAGAAAATGAAAAGTAGCCTTTAATTGTAAAAAAAAAAATGGGCCTAAAACGTAAATACTTAGTCTTTGAATAAAGTTTAAAGTTCATAATGAAATATTGAATTAAATTATAATTTAATAATTACAAACATAACCATTGGTTACAATCAGTTAACATTTTAGAAGTGATACACTTTGAAAGTAACAGCTCTTAAATTTCAAAGTTATTTTATGCAACTTCTTGTGTCTTCCAGTTGTGATTTCCTTTAATATTTTTGTGCTGTCACCACCAAAGTTGATTATAAACTGTGAATTTTTTAGTTTTGTTACTCTACAAGGGTTTGAGTTTTCCAAAACAGTATTTTTTTATATTTAAGTATGTACATGCATTTGTGTACGACTGCTGTTGATGGTAAGTAATTAAGGGCTGGCTCGAGTTATGGTGATTTGGGGACTCCTAGCCCTACAACCACAACGTTTTTCACCTTACCTATCATACCAGCTAGCACCTTAGTGATGTGTTGCGTCAAAACACTAAAATTTTATAAATTTTTGCTTGTGAAGATTTTATACCTAAATTTCCAAATATGTAAATTATTGGTAATAAATTTATTACGAGGACGAGTCAATATTTATCAGCACACTTGTTGTATTATAACATCTATTGGCTGCACTGTAGTAGCAGTGCTTTCTGTTCAAGGTCACAGTCTCCCTGGTGACAATGGTGTAGTGTGATCATATTATATCAGTTTACATATTTGTAACTGTGGTGTGAGAAACAATGACTGCTCCATGTGTGATTCACACAAGGGAGCACGCAGGGGTAAGTAATTTTTTGTAGTTAAAAGCACGTGCGTGGTGCCAAAATTTATAGAAGACTGTGCAAAGTATTGAGAAAGTGTTTTCGCAAAGAAATGTGTATCCAAGGGCGCTATGCTCTTGCTTGACACTGCACATCTCTTGATCGTCTCCAAAAACTTTTTGAGGTTTTCAGGGTTAAAGTGGCTTTTTGAGACTGCCGTATCTTAAAACCTACTAGCTGGACACGAGCCAAACTGTGATGGGAGCCTGTATTGAACTTTGCTACAGACTTTCCACCAATAAAATGATAGGGTCACTGCTGATAATCCCATAGGTACTGCATGCCAGTTCAGAGCACTGCGCGTAGCTGCGATGGTGCTCTTGTAGCGCGTGTCAGTGCAACCCTTATAACTCCCACTCTTCTCTGCCAAAAAAGGAATAACACTATGCATGCAGGTGAGCTCCTTATAGTATCCTCCCTGTAGCCCTGATGTTGTAGCGTCCGACTTTCTTGTGTGTGGTCCCCTGAAAGCTGTCCTACAAGGATGAAGGTTCACTTCTGATGAAAACATAAGATAGCAGTGGATTCATGGCTTGCAGCTTGGCCTATATCATTTTCCAATGAGGGAATACGAAAGTTTGTTGACTGATTGATAAAGTGTACTGAAAAGCAAGGAGATTATGCCAAAAAATGGTGTGCTTGTCTTTCCTACATGTTGATTAAAGTAATTAATTTGTACGGCTGAATGTGGGTGACTTTTGACTCGACCGCCTATTTTCCCAGGGAGCTGGAATTAATTAATACAGCAATGCTAACAGCTTCTTCTCGTCAGAACTGGTATCTGTTTTGCCCCACGTAGTGCTTGCAGAGAACAGCTGTTGAACAGATGATGTTGCTAGCCATTGTCGGCCAGGGACACGTGCGTGGGAGGAGCGTGTGGGATATGGAAGGCTAACTTGTGTGTGATGTGTGCAGGCGACGTTTGAGAAGCTGGAGAAGGAGCTGAGAGAGGTAAATCAGAATGCAGAGGCTCTGAAGAAGAACTTCCTCGACCTGACGGAGCTGAAGCATATTTTAGGGAAGGCACAGGAGTTCTTCGATGAGGTGAGTTAACTCCAGCAGGGAAACTTTCTAATCAGGAGTACGTTTGTTCTGCCCAGAATTGTGTGTGTGTTCTAGCTGACAGTGCTACTCCATACCAGGATGGAAAGTCAACTGCTACAGTAGACGTTGTTTTAAATTGATGCGTTTTGTGTACAGTATGCATGTAATCAAATGTCTTGTGTTAAACCCCATCAGTCATTTGAAGGTACAGATACTTATTGCTCATAGAATTTGGGATTTATAGAACTTTCAATTGGGCAGATGGTATGGTTTAAATGTAACTGAGAGCCGAAATGTTTCACAATCTGGCGAACTTCAAACAAAGTTTGAACATAATCTTAACATAATTTATAAACAAATACTTTAAGTTATTGTATTGCTTGTCCAAGAAAGATGTCTGGTAGTATCTGTCTTGACAGCACGTCTCTAAACACGGTTACTTCAGCATCTGAGTTTCAACTACAGTAGAACCTTACTAACACGACCCATCACAGATTTCTGAAATAATGTGGCTTCTGCAAGTCAGTCGTTATAGATATTTTGGATCAATTTTGAACCACTTCCAAAACTATACATCAAAATTTGCACTCTTTTGCATGAAGTTTGTAATGATGCAATATGCTTAATTTTTCGGGACATGAGTGTAAATTCTTTCGTGTGTATTTAGCTTTGGAAAGCCTTGTAATATTTTATCAAGTTTCAAGTAAAGCCGCGGTGGCTAGTTTCCCGTGTTTGTTGGTCGAGCAGACGTGTGCGGACATCTGCTGTTTATGTCCGTTTACCGTCTAGTTTCGAAAGGTTTTCGAAAGTTGTTGTTTTGGTTATGTGGCTGCGACGTGACGCAGTTGCGAGTACAACAACATGTTGTGAGCGCGAGACACAGCGTAGTTTGGATGACGCTACTGGCATCGCCGGAGGCCTTGCGCTTATCTTAGGAAAAGGGGGGATAGGCCTGCCTAATATATACTGGTGGTGCCTATCGCCTAAGAAAGAAAGTCACCAACCGTCGAAGAAGGCGCATCGGGCGTGAGAAGACGCGTTAGGCGTGAAGAATTTCACCCACACCGGCAAGCACCCGTGACCGTAAGATCTTTTGTTCGCATTTCTTTTTCAATTTAACGTCACTTAAATTCTATCAACTTATTTCCGCCGGTGTGGGGGGTCGTTAGGGTGCCAGGAGGGAACAAACATCCCTCCTGCCTTCGGAACTTAAGTCTTGCGATGCAAGTTAAGACATTAACAAACTGTAAACTACTGTGGCGCTGTGTTCTGCACTGGGATAACTAATTGTGAAAGTTCGTACTCTGCAAACTGGAAAGTCGTCTGTGCAGCACTGTGAAACTTCAATGATAAATAAAGTATAAAGCAAACTAATCTGGAATTTCTTCTTTTTACTTAATCGGTGTCACCTGGAACTGAGTCTCGTATTCTACCTATGAGCAAGCTGTGGCAACAAGTAATACTTCCGCAACGTTACAATATGGCGCCTACCTGTGAGGCGGTAATATTATAAAGACGGAACTTTACAAGTTTAGTTGTCGTTATTACGAAAATAATTATTTTCAGTTAAATCCAAATTTATGTTAATAGGCAAATGTCTTCTGGAAAAAAAAAAAAAAAAAGATACCCTAGAGGCTTAAACTAAGCCTCCCTTTGTCTCCCAAGAATGTTAAAAACATTGAGTAGCATGAGGATTTACCAAGCACCTTAAGTCCATGTTTAGTCGTCTCCGGTTTAACATATCGTGATTTTTGTTTGTAGTCGGGCATCTTCCAAATAACATGATGCCACCGAAGGGTATCTGCAACCTCCCTTGTCGTCAAACTATTACGAACACTGTAACATTGGCCACTGCATAATTTTTTTGTATCATATTTACAAACTAAATTGAAGTTTTGTTGTTAATACAGTGCAAACACACTACTTTCCAAAACTCTGGTTTCAACGGTCTGTATAAATGCACTGAAAGTAATGTCGGTTATGTCTGATGTACGCCATGGGATGAACTCATTAAAATGGATGGTAAAAAAAAGGGGGGGGGGGATAGGAGTCTATAAGTGAAGAAGCGAGAATGTATCCGACACTCGCCATGAGTTGTACTGGTGAGTCAGTTCGGAGGCTTCCACACTGCTGATGGCATGTCCAAGCAGGAGTCATCGAGAAACCAAGAGAAATGCACAGTAACACAAGCAAAGGAGAAGGCAAGCGGGCCGAGAGCACAATGGCAGGCCAGACACTGAGGGTAGTCGCATAGCGTGCAGAAATATTGCGTCTGAGGGGTGTGGGTTGCATGGAATTAATAGGTATTGGCTAGTGGTAGGGTGATATATATATATATATATATAATATATATATATATAATATATAAAATTCTCCCGTCACAGTGTTAGTCACTGAACTCTCCAAAACAGCTGGACCGATTTTTGTGAAATTTTTTATGTATACTCGGTAGGTCTGAGAATAGATTTATATCTATTTTTTACACCCCTAAGTAATAAGGGTGGCCACCCCCAAACAATTTTTTTTTATTGTTTAAACAACATTTTTAATTTTTTTATGATGTGGCATCAAAAAATACATACCCTCCTAAATTTTCACCCTTCTACCACCAACCCTTATTTTTTTATAGCGATATTAGTAATTTAATAAATTTTACCCTAGGTTGATAACTAATCAATTATCATCGATCATTTATCGATCTAGGTTACAATTTATTCCCACCAGGTGTCTCCCAGTGACACAGCACGGAGTAGCCGGTCTCCACTTTCTCTCACACAATAACCTTTCTCTTATTCATTTGTGCTCAGATCGTAGTAGTGACGTGTTTACAATTATATTTTCAATAATTAAGTGTACTTCTTAATTAACTTTATTATTGATCGCAAAGCTGTAATTGTTTGTATTTCCATTTTATTAATATTTATTAAATTATCTAATATATAAGTGTAGTTCTCACGTTCAGTTATTTAATTAATTTTATATAACCTCAACAGTACTCAACACGTGTCACGAGCACGTGTTATATAATAAACAAATTTGTTTATTATATTATATTAAAGTCAGTGTGTGTAAAATTTAGTGAGAATCCATCTAGAAATACTTTTTATGGCAAAACAACGTTTGCCGGGTCAGCTAGTGTATATTATATATATATATACATACAGTGAAACCTGTTGTTGCGTTCCCGTTTATATCAATTTCCCGTATCAGTCATTTTTTTTTTTGGATGGTCCCAACAAATATCCTATATAAACAATGTTAAAAAAAACCTGCATGCTACGCCCTTAAATCATTAATTTACCCGCATCCATCGATCAGATATTCTGTCCGGAAACCAAAATATATTCGGAACTATTGTTTATCTGTGAAATAACTATCTTAAAACTGGTCCTACCAAAATTCAGTAGCGCCAAGAGCAGGTAAACAGACACTCCCTAACCTCAAATGCTAGTGTACACTAGTTGTGAAACGTTGCAATTGTTAACAACCACGTAATTAATTTTTGATAATTCATTTACTATTTGTTTTAAATTACTCACGTCAAAAAATGTGTAAAACATAATAATTGCAGGCATTTCTTTGTTTCAATTCAGTAAACGAATATTCACGCAAATAAAACACGTATGTTTGATGGAAGTATTACACACCAGAACCAAACTTTATAATGGACGGAATGGATTTGAGTTTTACTCTCGTTCCACAATGGAAACGTAATTATTTTTAGGTCAGTACAGTAAATAACCATGTAAATTACAAGCACTAAAGGGGAACAGTATGTTTTCACGGATTAATTCTGTTAAGATAAAATTACGCTGTAACTTTTTTTTAAGAGTAATGCATGGATACCAACTGTCACACAAGATGGCGAGTGTTGTCAACTTAGCAGATTTTGCATTTAATTTGGCGAAATTTAAAAACATTTAGCGGGCAACAAAAATTTTAGTGGAGTAAAATATAAATTAAAAAATCGGATTTTTACATGTCAAACTCAAAAAAAACTTACTTAATTTGCCTCCACAGAAGAGTAAAAGCATTGTTATGATGAAACTATGTACTTTATTACTGTACGTAAATTTTAACAATTTTTAGTGCGTTTCTATTTTGAATGATTGTTTTTAATAAATTTTGTTTGATTTTTGCCACTTTTTTTATATTTGGCAGAAATTTAGTGAATTTTATGTAAACATTCGACGGATTTTCTAAATTTTAGTGCATTTCAATATTTTATAATACAACTAGCTGACCCGGCAAACGTTGTTTTGCCATAAAAAGTATTTCTAGATGGATTCTCACTAAATTTTACGCACACTGACTTTAATATAATATAATAAACAAATTTGTTTATTATATAACACGTGCTCGTGACACGTGTTGAGTACTGTTGAGGTTATATAAAATTAATTAAATAACTGAACGTGAGAACTACACTTATATATTAGATAATTTAATAAATATTAATAAAATGGAAATACAAACAATTACAGCTTTGCGATCAATAATAAAGTTAATTAAGAAGTACACTTAATTATTGAAAATATAATTGTAAACACGTCACTACTACGATCTGAGCACAAATGATGATAATTGATCAGTTATGGACCTAGGGTAAAATTTATTAAATTACTAATATCGCTATAAAAAAATAAGGGTTGGTGGTAGAAGGGTGAAAATTTAGGAGGGTATGTATTTTTTGATGCCACATCATAAAAAAATAAAAAATAAAAATTTTGTTCAAACAATAAAAAAAAATTGTTTGGGGGTGGCCACCCTTATTACTTAGGGGTGTAAAAAATAGATATAAATCTATTCTCAGACCTACCGAGTATACATAAAAAATTTCATAAAAATCGGTCCAGCCGTTTCGGAGGAGTTCAGTGACTAACACTGTGACGGGAGAATTTTATATATTAGATACTTTTATTAAATGATTGAAATTGGTTTTTCCATCCAGTATTTAAGATATGCCCACTGTTCATCACAGGCAATCAACTCTGTATACCCAGGGATGAAAATAATTTTTTTTTTATGTTAGGTTTTGATTTTTGAGGAGTGGTCCACGTGTTAGTTTTCCAGCATGCTAATTTTTTTTAAGTAGGTCCCATGAAAAACGAATAATAGCGGTTTCACAGTATGTGCTGGCAGGGCCCTTACAGTGCTCACCAAGATAAATGCAACATGCAGCAACCAAAAAAGAAACACATCTATATTTCAGCAGATTTGCATCAAGTTTTAAATTTTTTTCACCCCAAATTTTTACAGTTCCTCAAAGACTAGTNATCTATATTTCAGCAGATTTGCATCAAGTTTTAAATTTTTTTCACCCCAAATTTTTACAGTTCCTCAAAGACTAGTTATTATAGAAAGGCAGTCGCTTGCAATAGAGAGGTTCTACTGTATTAGTGTGCCTCTTAATTACAAATTCAGTATTTTAGTTTGCAAGTATGTCATAATTTCTTTGAAGTTGTCTGAAAAAGTTATGTAGCACTTTGACAAAGTGGTGTTTTGGTTTCATGCTTGGCCAGTTCAATACGTTACGTTGACTACCTACTTACTAACAAATTACTTTTACCACAATACTTTAGATAAAAACCTTTCATTTGAATTGAGCAAATATTAGCAGATTAAACAAATACAAAGTGTTCTTTTTTTCCATTCCAGCTAAATGATAGCCTTGTGTGAACATACAATTAATTAATATAAAAATGTATGTTAAAAAATTATGTATTTTGAGATATACAGTTAAGTTTAGCTGTTGAAGTTCAAAATCAGGTTTTGGACCACTAATAGTTGTGTAAATATTTTTGGAGTAGATTTGATGAGAGTATGCAAGTAAATATCACCTTGTCAGTATTTGTGGATTATGGAGTGGGTACAGATTGCAGTGTAAGAGTTTTTATTGTGTTGCGAGAGACAAAATGGCGTTATAGAAATGTTGAACACTGTATGAAATCAAAATACGCAAAGTGAGATAGGTAAATTGGTGCTGTGGCCAATGGATGACATTTCTTGAAACTGAAATTAATGCGTAGTCGCGAGTGGACATGTTGTGAGAGCACATCAGCTGTAATGTATTGCATTGTTGGCAGTCCTTGCCTGCAGAGGGTTGCAGGCCGTGGGAGAGTGCCGTAGTGACAATGGCAAGACAAACGGCGTGGGTTTCCACGTGCCCCATGAAGGCTGGGTGGACAGGGTGCAGGGGTAAATGCCATGAGTTCTATACAGAATGTCTCTATAAGGGCTTAGTCGTTCATCTCTCAAATTCTGTTTAATTTTTAATTTTGAACATTATTTCATTCCCAGAAAGTTAACAAAAATTTCTGTACAAAGATTTTACTTAATTGACAGTCTATTTTTGCATTATGCAAATTAAGTAAACCGAACAGTTGGCAAAAAAAGTTAAGAAAAAGCTGAAAGGTGTTGTAATTACAGTAATTTAAAAAATGTGCTTAAATAAACTTGCTTTATAATTTGGACAGAAGTTGTGAAACTTACTAAACAGTTTGTAGAAATGCACAATTTTATATTTGTGCGACTATACAAATGTCTTGCAGATAGCTGTGTGTAAATTACTTTGTTTCTCAATGCAAGTCAGTTTTTTTCATTTGTATGTTTTAAAAATGGTAAAATTATGACTCTAATTTGGTTTTGTTTGTACGCAGTAACATCTCGTGTAATCTCTGAAGATTGAACCGTGTTTATAATAAATACTAAAATTTTCTTTGGTTAGTCTTCCTTAACACACTGTTCAGTTCTTGGAGGGGAAAAAAAATTTGACACAAATAGAAAAAGTAATAATGTTGTTGATTTAAAGAAAAATGTCTAAAGTGTTTAAACTTTAAAATTTGATTTTATAAAAATAATTCATTCCTAGCTGCGAAAAAATTTTTAAACAATTAAACTACCGTACACAAATGCGTGCTGTTTGGAAGGAATGGCATGTGGTCCTATCTGGTGATTTTGTTTTATCAGCATTTTAATTTATGTCCTCGTGGTCCAAGGATGTCAGAACACTGAGTAAGCCACTCTTGTCTGTTATGTTTTACAGAATGCTGGAAGAATGGCTGTTGTAAGTGATGGTAATGTTTTAATTGCGTGACGTGTGCAGCTTTTTAAGTTTTAATGTTCTAAAGTTAGAATAAACTTTTGTAGTTTATAACACAATTTGTTATTGATATTGAGAGTAAAAAGCCATCTGCCACAGTGTGTCTTGCATTTACTAACAGCGCATATTGGTAACGTGTTGTTAGGTAGTGTTTTAGTTGTCCAATAGAAGCAGCAAAGTGTATGACGCGTAGTTGTTTACGAAGTGAGTGAGACATGTTGGTGACAGTGATGGTTGACTAATCTGTTGTAGATTTTCTGGTTTTAGCATTTCTTGTTTTGTAAGGTTCAGCCTGGCAGACAACACTTCCACATTTGATCACAGTTGGGCCTTGCCACGTTGTAACCTAAGTGATGCACAGATTACTGTGGTGGTATGATACCTGCGTAGGGTTGATGTAGACTTCGCACCTGCGATAGTGTACGACCCTGCATTCGAGGAGTTTCATTTCCCTGTAGTGCGGGCTGCCGAGAAGTACTCTTGAGAGAAAGTAGAACGCTGCTAGCTATAGTTCTGTTTTTGTAACCTATTTACCAGTGAGATCATACCACTATAGTAAAATGTAAAATGCTTTCATATTGGTCATTTGACTACAAACTTTGGCAAAATGCAATTCAAAGGCACTCCCAGTACAGTGCCCTGAACTGTTGGTGCTGAGAAACAACTTCAGAACGAGAGCACATAAGTTGTTGGCCACTCTCTATCTAGGTGGATGTTCTGTTACGTGTGCGCTCATTGGCTGTTTTGTTTTCAACCCTCTGCACAAGTTTACCTCCCATTTGGTTCACCTCCAAGTTTAGTGTAACATACTTTTCATTTATTGTAGTTGTAAGTGGGTGTTTGCTTAAAAGAGCTGTAAGAATTCTGTTGATGTGTTCAGAATTCATTTGTTTGGCTGTTAACAAAGTGTTTCAAATTAACTAAGATATATATCTTTTTGTAATCTGCAGCATAACCAGTCGCTTTAAAGTTGAATTTTATAAATGTTGCACTTGTCTGGTGTTTGTAGATACATTTATATTGTTATATTATGTTCTTCACATATTAATTGGTACTTTATCAATTTCGTAGCATCAGACAGTAGTGGCTTTGTGTTCATTTTAACGACGAGAACATAGTAGCTGTATTTCAAACAAATTACCATTCTCAAACAGACAGAATCAGGAATGCAGCTATGGTCGGCTTACGTAACGGAAGAAATGATTAAGAGTCGGGAGTTCGTGAAAGCAACCCACGTTGAGTCCAGCCGTGAATTCCTACTGTCGAGCCAAACGGCTTTGAACGTGAAGTATTGCCTTCTTTCTTACAGTAATAAGCTTGCTGAGCGTCTTGAGAAGTGCGTAAATGTTTTTATTGAGCCCTTATTTTCATTGCAATTCTTGTTTGCATATGTTGCCACGTTTTATTTGAAAGCTACAGTTTTGTTTTTTAAAATGTGGTCGTATTACTGTTCTTTGGCTTCGGAAGTTTGTTCCTTGATGTAGGATGTGTCAGTGTGTGTGTCTGGATGTGATTGCCGCTGGCGCTCGGTGCTTGCAGTTCCCAGTTGGACAATCTCCTTGTGTTGTTTGTGAACATACCCTCCGCCTGCGACAGGAACCACATACCGTGACTGTGCGTGTCTTACCCATAGAGACTGCATTCATACTCTGTCTTAGTGAGTTCGTGAAGTCAGTTGTAACCTCTCTGCAAGAGGACAATCAAAGTTGAACCTAACATGCCCCGCAGTTACATGCACATTAACACAGTTGTCGTATTTGTTGTGGGATATTTTTACAGTACAGTAATTCAAAACCCTTGCCCCCTTCTGATGTTTTCAGGATTCATTGGTGATGAGCTGGTTTAGTTGTTGATGCATTACCGTGCCCTACTACCATTAACTGTTCCATATACTTCTGTTCATGAAGTTGGCCAAGTCTGGCTTGAGTAGCTCCTTGCTAGGTCATCTACCGCATTTTTAATTACTAAGAAATTGTAGCTTGACATAGTTTGAAGTGCATTTTATGTCCCTCTGATTCCAGAGTCGTGAAAGTGTTTCCTGATTGTGTGTCAAATGGATCCCTGTGCCTTTAAAGTAGAACGAAATGCACAGAGGACCCTTGCAATGTTTTGACGTCGGCTTTCAAGGCACAATTGTTTTACTTAAAGATGGCTCGCGGAGACCAGCAAAGCTTAAGCAAAAGACTCTTTGTGCAGGTAGATCAGCCAAGATAGTAAGCACAGTTGTATGCAATACGGGAACAGACTGTAGCTACGTAACTAACAGCTATCCCAGCTCCGTGATGTTACCACAGATGAAACCTGTTTACGTGCGTGTTTTGTAGACTGTAGAACTTCTCTGCCCACTCGTGGATACCTCTGTTGTACGGCTGGCCAGATGCCAGCATGCCTGACTGAACCTCTGTAGGGCCCGACCACCCTAGCTCTCGGGCATGCCGTACCATGTGTAGCCATTTGGAGAATGCAGCAAATTATATGTGATTGTTGTTCTCTTTTAACTGACTGTTTTAATGGTGTTCCATGTAATGTTTTTGTTTGACAGTTTCCTGTAGTAAGTGTTTAATTCTCATTTCTTACATGTATATACTAGTGGAAACACACACACACACATACTGGTGGTTGATTACAAACCCTCTATCTTTACTTATAGTATTCCTGTCGCCAAGTCTTCCTTGCTGAAACTTGATAAAGTTCTGTAAAAAATCAACATTGCCTTTAAGTATTCCTGGATGATATGTACTCATTAAGAAAATGCTATACCTAGGTTTGCCATCTGACAAATTTCAGACATAATTAGTTGACATCACCAGGAAGTAAGTATAGTTATTACAGTAATCTGTAGTAGAAGGCAGTTTCTGTATGTTACGGAGTCGTGAGTTGTAGGCCATATCAGCGAAGCAGCAGACCCAGAAAGCTTACGTACAGGTGTCAGTTTCTGCATAGGTAGTTGACGTCATTTTAGTAGTGCTGTAAAATTATTAGAATGCATTTAATAGGAAAATAAATACATATTGGATTTTAGTATCTTTTCTACATAACATGTTACGAATTATACTGTGCTTTTTAATTTATTCCACCGTAAAAGGTAGATGCAAAAACCTGGGGAGCAGTTGTGTTTCATTGTGTGATCATCACTATTATACATATTTTTTTTGGCTGGATGATTTTCGTATTGATACAGCAAGCATCGGCATAGTGGGAAATGTGATTTTTTTAGATGACTTCTTAAAATTTTCTAATAAATTATTAACTGAAATAATAATTGGAATTGCAGTGATCTTCTTTGAATTGCAACATTGTATAATGTCTTGTCTTTGTATTGTGACTTTGTTTCTGGCCCTGATGAGATATGTAGCTAGTATTCCAGTGCTGTCGTCTTTTCGCTACTAACTTTGTACATACTTCTTTTTTAGAGTATTTTTTAAATGATTTGCTACTGTATAGAAAAGTGTCCATACAGCACAGCTTCGTTAATACTACTTATTAAAAAAAATTTGTAATTTTAAGAAATAACAATGATATGTCTAATTTTGTCGTGTATATTAGAAAGTTAAAAGTTACTGGGTGCATAAAAAAGTTAGGGAAATGTTGGGAAACTTACTAAATGGATAATGCAAGCCACCCTGTTGGTCGTCATCCATTTCTGTGGCATATTTGCTAATGCAACCCATTACTTAGTGTTTATAATGTGAAGTAAGTCCCTCCACGTTATCGACCACGATCAAATCCACTATCTCCCAAACGTTGGTCATTCTCTGCCGCACGACCAGACTACAATATATCCTGTTTGTGCTTACTCAAGAACTTATGGAATCAATCTATAAAAAAAAATGTCCACCCGTGAAGTGTGTGTATTTTAACGGGCATACAGACATGCTCCAAGTTGGCAGCATTGTAAGAAAAATTGTTCAACGTTTAACTTTGTATTGAAAGTGCAACATTTAAGTTTTTGAACATGGAATTTCTGTACTTTTAATTTGTTTTAAGTGCATGGAATGAAGAAATATAGTTTGTAGCGCAATTAAATTTCTAACAATTTCTCAACCACTTTGTGGATAGTTGCTGGAATTATTTCATACAAATGTATCTAATTCATTAGCTGGAACATAAGCGCTCCCATAGGCATCAACGTGGATGTTCTGTCCTGCTGATTTGTCTGTAATGTCAAACTAATACGAGTGAGCAGTGAACAGACATAAAGTTTTAATTTTCTTTTGTGAAGTATGAAGAGGGCATTTTTGAACATTCAACACATAGTCACTTAAGTGATGGGCTGTTCAAGTGGGAACAGTTATTAGATGTTGTAGTTTTTCGCAACACAGTTTTTACTTTCTTGAAAGGGAGGGTGTTAGGTAATTAGGGGATGTTCAAAGCAGTATTTAACTTGGTGTCTGCAACTGTTTGTGCACTCTGTGAAGGGAATGTCGGGTGGTTTGTCAGGTTACGCAGTGGATACTCGCCCTTCCATCGCGCTGCTGCTCCATCATTATTACGACCACTGTATNTTTTCGCAACACAGTTTTTACTTTCTTGAAAGGGAGGGTGTTAGGTAATTAGGGGATGTTCAAAGCAGTATTTAACAATGTGCAACTGTTTGTGCACTCTGTGAAGGGAATGTCGGGTGGTTTGTCAGGTTACGCAGTGAAATTTCTTTGGATACTCGCCCTTCCATCGCGCTGCTGCTCCATCATTATTACGACCACTGTGTTTTTTTAATTTTTCCTAGATACAGGCCATTTTCTTGTGATATGCATTGTTAGTAGCTTGACGCGCTATGTTGGGTGACTGACGACGACATCACTGTCGGGCAAGGTTTTGTGTGTGGTTCAGACACAGGCGGTATGCTTGGCTGACTATACTGGCTGCTAACCGGACCTCGGCCGGTGTATAGGCTAGGGTGCGTTGCTTGACGGCATGACACAGTCGACTGTGGGCTTGGCTGTCCTTTGTATTACTGATTGGCACACAGCCACTGTTTTACCTGTATTGGGTGTGGCTCTACCACACTGCACAGTATGGGTGGCAGTCTAATGGATGTGTTTGCAACGTGCGTCCGCCTGGGTAAGGGAGTCCCGCAGTTCTACTCTAGGTTCGGCAATTTGGTTTTATAATTTACTCTCTCCTGCTTTCTCTTGGTTGTCTGATATCTATGGAGGATAAAAGACAGTCACTCTAGAATCAGTACTCTGAGGTTTGATAGAAAACTTGTTTATTCCATGAGGAATACACACGTTGGCCCGTTCTACCTCCTAACTACCCAGGAACGGAAACTGAAGTAGACTACGAATACCAGGTGAAGGGGACCTGGGTCTAAACTAGACAAGAGCAGATGCGGCTAGGTAGCTATAATACTAACTGACCCTAACTAACTCGATGCTGTTGTCCAGAAGGGACTCGTGTGGCACTACCAGAAGGGTAGTCGTGTTGAAGGGTTTGAAGACTTCTTCGGGGGTTGTTGGTGAAAGTCTTGAAGAGCTTCTGGTAGGTCGTGAAAACGTTGGAGTTGGCAGAGAGCTCCAGCACACGAAGTGGTGGAGCGAACTGCTGAGAATGAACAGTCATTCTGCGGCGGTGCAAGGACATATATTCCACCTGCCTGCGGGCTCTCTGAGGTGCGGGGGTGGGCTGCTCCTCTCTCGGGTGTCATCTCTCGGTCCGTGGTGAAAGCAGGCGTCTGTCATGCGGGGTTGCATCGGCTGCGCGAGCTCAGGCGGCGGCACTTAGCTGGGCCGCTTGCCTGGCTTTTATCACACATGCGGGGTTGGCATGACGTCTGACATAAAGGTGAAACTAACTTGGCTGATATGTCCGTGGGTGCCCTCGCATCTAGGGGCGTGCTGGTAGGCTCTGGTAGCAAGTCATTTCTGGGTTCAAGCCCCGCCTGGGGTGACATGATGACATGTGAAGATGAGGCGAAGTCGTGTTTAAATAATTGTTAGTGCGCGTCATGCATCAAGCTTGTATTAGGTTTGTGTGTATGATTACAGAATTAGCATTTCTACATGAATCTAGGAAAATGTCAAAACTGTGTAGAGTAAAAGTATATGCAGTAAGGAGGAGTTTATAATTTTGTCAATTATGTCTTGCAGGTAAAAATTAAGCATAATTTCCTCAGTAGATAAAGGTGGCAACACTTAAAGTAGGCTGGTTAACTCGTGTAGATGCAGTGTGTTACCACGCAATAGTGATAGGCTGTGATTGAATCCTTGAGCGTTGCTGAATCTCGGTTGTGTTTCAGGAGAGTGTTCACTGTTAATGTGCTGACGAGTTGTGATAGTTACAAAATGCATAAATGCCAGGGAGTTAGAAGTAGTGTTGACTGCTGGTAGGGAGTTGGAAGCGACACTAGAGAAGCGATCCATTGTATTTAACATTCAGCGATGCTCAGGGTAGAAGAGTTCTGGAATGTCATTGCTAAGACTGAGATGTTCATGCAAATTAACAATTTTGTGAACACACTTCAAAGAAGGAAATATGCAGATATAATGCATGCTATTTGAGTGCATGTTGTGAATGTTATTTTACATTGGAAAATATTACTGTCTAATATTCTCCATCATTATTTTTAATTAATATCCTTTTTTTACTGTAGGTAGGGTATTCTGCACCGAAGGTAAATTTTGTTTTCTTTTACTGCTTGTGCTTGGGGGCACGTGTGGTAGTCTACTGTCTCAACTGTCTTGCTTGTCTTGCTTTTGCTTATTAGCTTACGATGCTTGATGATTGTGGTGGTGGAATGCTTGCTTGTACTCAGTGTAGACACTTGCCGACAAACTCTCCAACACACGGTGCGCCATTGTGCATTGAAACTGTGACTGGCCAGCAGAAATTAGCTTTAAAAATGTTTTTTTCAAATTCTGATGCAATTAAATATAGTGCACTTTCACATGCCAGTCTTCTCTGTTCCAAGTAATGAAGACAGTGATGAAAGAGGAAGTAATTATAGCAGTGTTTTACTTCGCACAGGCTCTCAGTTGATGATTGTGAATAAGTTCTTAAATACTATTTGTAAAGCAATTTTTACATAGTTATGTTGTGTGCTGGTTTTACATGTTACAGCTGTATTGATGATGTGTGTGTATCTGATGTGTGTGTCCATGGCCCATACACCAACACAGTCCCCATCTGTGAATGGTAGACCGCTGCACATTTTCCTTGTGCAATGCGGCCTCTTCAGGCGAGTCCATTTTTGCCAGGGTTGGGTTTTGTCGTGAAATATCAAAAATGGCCTCCACCTGCAGAAATAGCTAGACACTCGACAGTTATTGTCCCATGTGTACCTCTGCCAGATACAGGTAGTTCATTGCAGAGTGGCAAAAATACTTCTCGTTGATAAAGAACAATTTGAAATGCCATCTTGCCTGCAGGATTTCTCTGTGTGTAGGACTTCAGACTAAAGATGAAGTAGACTGATTGTCTTTGCATATACCACCAACACTCTCTCATTATCTGCCCAGGTAACTGTCAATATCATTGTCTATTTCATTTACATGTACTTTTATAACGTACTTGTGGTTTTATTATAAAAATTACGAAGCGTATCTTCTAATATATAGTAGCTGTATTCAACTTGGATAGAAAGTACATAAATTTTTCGTAACGCATATTCATGTGACCAATGTGGCAGCTGTGAGCCCGAGCTGTATTGAATTGATCGTTATAGTTAGCGGAAACAGTCCTGCAGTGTTGGGACTCTCGTAGCGACTCTGCAGCTGGTGTGTTGTGGTTCAGATAGGCAGCATCTCCTTGGCTTTCTGTGGCCTGGAGGGTTCCCTCCCCTGAGAAGGGTCGACGCAGTGAGCGGTGATGCAGCACTGTCCTGGAGAGACGGTAGAGGTTGGGTAGTGCCTCGGCTGGACCGTGGGTTCTTCCAGGTGCGTGGATCCCAGAGAGATATAGGAGGGGAGCGGACAATGCATTGTAATATCAGTTAAGGGCGTGAAGCTGGTCAACTGAGATGGTGATTGCGTGTACCTCGACGCTTGTCCACGGGGGCTCGCTGGCGTTGCTGCTGCTGTACTTTCTACGGAGGTCGGGCATGGCCATCTGGCAAGTTGTCATAATGGCGACCGGGGAAGCGATTTTGCAGTAGTGTAGTACTATGTGGGTGTTCCTGATCTTTAAGCACGTGTAGAATTGCCATTAAAGACACTTGTAAATTCCTGCAGACGTCCAGCCAGCCAAACGTACTGGCAGTTCATCTGCGCCACGTCCGGCAAGTACTCACTTGTGGATGTATCCAACACAGTCCTGATCACATTGGCTGTGTAATTTCAATACAGAATTGGAGTTGATGCACAGTTGACATGAATTAACGCTCTGATCGGGGACCCAACGAAGTGCTGTGTGACGTTTGCCCTGACGTGGATTCATCATCAGTGTTGTTGGGTTGAAACTTAACCCTTCCCTCTTGGTGCGTTGGAATGCTTGCTAAAATTTCTGTCCGAAGTCCACGACAAACCTGGCAGTTGCACTGGCGATCTTTCTACTATGTGGGTGTGCGTAAAAATAAAATGCGCACTCACAGTATTTTGTCACTTAATAAAAAAAATAGTAATTTGCGTTCTGATCTTGGTCACAATGCAATATAAGTTGGGGAGTATCGCTTTCCTCGCCTGGGTGTGTGTTGTATGGAAACTGCTAACGAGAATAACCCAGCACACTTGTGACCACGAAAGATGCAATTAACAGTCTTCTCTGATGCTTTTCCTTGGCTCTTACTGAATTAAATCCTTTGTTTTTTGGTGGTCTTGTTTGGAACAACTGAAATAACACTTTTATAAATAGATACCATTTAAAAAACAAAAATGTAAACCATTTAAACATTACATAAATTAAATAAAAACATTACATTAATAACAAGTTTTAAGTTAGTCCTGGATTTTTTTTTTTTAATTATGAAAAATGAGGAAATTCCCAGAATACATTAAGAATTGTTGGAACCTTGTACCATAGCCATTTCAAAGAGGAGGGGGACTGCATGATCCAAGTTTTTCCTGCAGAATATACATGCCATCTGCAGTCCAGTGATAAAATCTTGGTGTATGCTTGCATTGACTGTCTGTAATAAGTGTAGTGTAGTGAAGAGAAAAGTGTTTTGTGGTGCTTGGACAATAACCACTAGCAGCAATGCAGACAGGAAGTGTGTCGTAGGCAGCTGGGCGCTTTAACTTGAATACACTTACCAGTTGCACTGCACATTTTACATACGTAACAATGAGAAGAAAGGCCTGGTATGTCATTTAAGTACTGCTCTTAAAATGATTTACTTTTGGCTGCTGTAAAAATGAGTATTATTGTAGTCCCAGCTTCTGTCGGGAAATGTCAGGCGAGAGCAACCTAGACATACTAATTTTGTGATAAAGAATGAAATTGCTGTACAGAAAATACTAATTTTGCTTGAATTTTTTTTTTCCCTGAGAATTAACTATCACGAAAGTTAGTTTAGAGCAGTTGGGAATGAACCGTAGTAAAAGCAAGCAGCACCGAGGCTGTCGCATCTAGCTGTGGCTGTTTGCAACCACTAACAACTCGTCACTTGTCGTAGTCACGTTAAAACCGCCTCTAGACAGACTGTGCATGTTTCGTGGCTTTGCACGTGTTTGGTGAATGCATGAGCAGTTTGTGTAGCTAATGTCTGTGTGGATTTGGCTACAAATTGATCCCGCTAAATTGAAAAATCAGTAAGCCGAGATAAAATGTGTTTTATCCTGGTTTTGCTCAGTAACTGATGTGTGAATAACGGAGGTAAGGATGTTACAAGGTGCGCGCAGTTGGTGCTGGTGAACGTGGAGATGTGGGATAACCATGTGGTGCCACCCTCCTCTCGTGGGGCTTTGTGTGTGTGTGTGTGTGCGTGTGTTGGAGAGCTTGCGGCTTGGTAGTGGCAGCACACTAGTAATGTCGCCTGCATGCTCCCCGGTGCATGGCCAGGCCCTGTGAGGTCCCTGGGGGGAGGGGGGAGCAGCGTGTGGAAGGCCAACAGGGGGTTGTGTTGCCAGGCTGACCAAGGCTACACTTCGCAGATGACCGACATGAACAGAGAAGAGGAGCAAGTGACGCTGCTAGGGGAGGAAGGCATGCGTGCCGGCGGACAGGCTCTCAAGTTGGGGTAATGCATTCTCTCTCTCACATTCCTCTTTTTCTCTCTCTCGTGGAGAGTAAGTTCTTCCTGCTGGTACTACTTGTCTCTAGAAGTTAAAATAGTTTTCATTATCACATGTAGCTGTGGCGCTGCACCTACTGTCAAAGAAAATTAATTTGTGCCCAAGAAAGTGTCATTAAAATTTTTCTAGTTATAATAAGAGGAAAGAATGACATCGGGCAGAAATTAAGTTTGCAATTTTCAGGACTCCAAATTACAAAAGAAAATGTAGAGTCACCATCTTTGGAGAGCTTAATTGTACCCAATGGCATTTGACAATCTGCCAAATGTGGACTTGCTTCCTGTTCAAAAGAGTTAGTTGTTTGTTTTGTAGTCGTAGGTTTGTGGGGCTCTTTTGTTTTTTCATATTTTACTGCCAATATTTTGTCATAGTTTGTAATGTACTTATGTTCTGGGTGTGCAAAAAGAAACACCATAGCTGAATGTTTATTTTCATAGAGATCTTCATATTGTGTGCATTGCAATTTTTTATTGTTCTATAATATCATATAGCATATTTTGTTTCAGTGTTTATTTTTTTTTTGTTCTAACATATTTCTAGTGCCCATTAAGTCAAAATAATTCTGGAAGCTTACACAACTTGATTAATTATTCAGATATAATAATGTGCAAAATTGTTGTTGTGTTCTTGATGTGTGGCATTAGAAGTATGTGATTGTTGTGTAATTATTAACATATTAGTTGTGAGAATAGCTAATGTGACTAACACAGTTAGTCAAAGTGACAGACGTAGCTGTCTTTCTGTACGTCCCTTCACTAATGTGCATGGAATGTGGAACAGTGCTTTTCATTGGTGGCTGAGCAATCTTGGACGATCTGCTGTGTGCGGCGGGCGGTGCTAGTTGCCTCACGCATCATTAACAGTACATTCACCACTAGACTTTGTTCTGCACGCTTACTCTTCTCTCTTCCATCGGCGCCATGGCCGCTCCTGCTCCTTGCAACATTTTCCTCTTGTGTGGTCACATAATGTTAATAAGCTTGTCCAGCGAAGGCCAGTGTGGGTTCCCTGAATACAAGTGTGGAGCGCGTGAAGTACTTATGCTTGGTTGGTATTGTGCAAGTCTATCCTTGCAGCTGGAATTTGTTTGAAAAAGTTTGCTATATAAATATATAAGGGAGGGGGGAAAGATTGTTATATATTTAAGTTTTATTTAAGTCATTTCCCAGAGACACTGGAAAATCTGTTCTTTTGTACAATTGCAGTGGTGGATAGAACTGGAAAACTGAATATGTTGAAACGTATAAAACATATAATTGTAGGTTTAGCAGAAAACATTTGCAGTAACTTGTTAAGATTTCCTTTGGAGAAGAGTGTAGGTGATCATACAAAATCTGTTTGTGGTGAATAATGTATGTGGCTTGATAGTACCTTTAGAAATACTTTGGTTTTTAAGGTAACTGCTTCACAATGCAATGTGCAGAACACCTGTTGTAATTACTGAAGCCAGAGCTGTAGCGTTCAGCAGAAGCTAAGACTTTCATTTAGTGTTGCGACACTTGTAGCCATGTTTTCACTATTGTGGCTCGAGTGGGTAAGCGCTCGTCAGTGTGAGTAATTCAGTTGTACTTGTGCAAGTCTCTTTAAATAGAATCAAAAAGAGACGTACGTGTGTTTGTGGACTGATGGAATATCTTATTGAGTACCCTATTTTTGTAGCCCTTGGGATTATATTTTATAGCTCCATCTGCTAGTTGATTGGCCAGATGCATAATGTATTAATATAGAGCTAGTGATGACCTTATTGTGCCTAATTATTTGGCTTTTTTTTTCTTGTAAATAGAAGTACATACTTCAAAAATATAATATTGTTATAACTTAAGAAGGCTGAGATATGACACCACTTACACTCAGTTCAGATAATTAACATATTTGCAGCACATCAGGCAGAGGCATAGATCGCAGAACATTTTTGTACTTTGTGGGCAGTACTGTGATTGTAGCCACATTGATGCGCCACGAGCGACATCATTCTCTCATCTAGCCTCGCCACAGGCGCGGCCCCCTTCCTAAGAAGAGTCGTTACGCCGTACACGCCACAGGACGCCTTCAAGCCAGGGATGGCTTGCCCAGCTGTTGCTAATTGTCAATTAAACTTAACGAATTGTATAATCTTTTACAACCAGTGACTTGTAACTTGTACACCTTATGTAGCTACTTCACGTAATACTCTTTTAACCTGAGCCAATTTTGTAAAGCAAGAGAGAATTTTTACATGGACTCCATCCAAACTCAGGTTTGCTACAGGTATAGAAAATCGGGAAAAGTCAGGGAATTAAAAATGGTCAGGGATTTTTGGGAAATGTCAATGGAAAAAGGAAAAAAATTTCTGGAAAATTTTAATTTCTTTCTTGTTTGCTTCACAGCGTGCTGAAGTCGCATGTTCAGGGGGCTTATAAAATAAAAACGTAGCTACGTAGGTCACTAGGACCTACCACACTTAATTCGCAAGGCAAAGTAGTGTACTGTAATACTAATAGGTCTGGGAGACTCGCCCCCAGTTGTTTGCCGTTAGCCTTCAAGCGTTGGACTTTGCTCACACGGATGCTGCAATTTATAGCTAAAAGTTAAGGATGAGTCCCCGTACTTTTTAATATTATTTTGCACTACTCTGTCTTGCGAATAGTGTGGTAGGTGGTATTATTAGTTAAAGCAATGCGTTTGCCAGAAAGCAGTTTGCATGCAGCGTACCTGCAGTTGCGTAACTAAATATTTTCGTATAGGTACCTTTAATGGTTGACGTTTTTTAATAGTTAGGTTTTACATTAATCATATTTTTATACTCGCTTTATTAAAAACAAAATTAAACTAGAAAACAGTGGGAGGCTGATGCAATCGATGAAGAGAATATGAAAATCTGTGGTGCTGACAGCTACTTGTAATAACCCAGGTCTGTGTTGTGTCCTTGAATGTGCTGAACATTTGTGTATGCTATTTATCATGCTCAAGTGGTTTTCAAGAATTTTTTTTTTTAATGTCATGTTCTTGAAAATTTTGATATAGGTTTTTATTGTGTTCTCATCATTATGTGGAGCCAGTAAGAAGTAATGTGAAAATTCATTAAATTATTTCTCAGCNTTGTGTCCTTGAATGTGCTGAACATTTGTGTATGCTATTTATCATGCTCAAGTGGTTTTCAAGAATTTTTTTTTTTTAATGTCATGTTCTTGAAAATTTTGATATAGGTTTTTATTGTGTTCTCATCATTATGTGGAGCCAGTAAGAAGTAATGTGAAAATTCATTAAATTATTTCTCAGCCGAAGATCATTAATTGTTGCTGGAATTTTTTCAAAGGTAGGCCTATACACATACATCTTTCTTGAAAGGAGTTAATGTTGTGAATGTTGTCGTGTATTACCTAGGAAGTTTGTGGCATACAACAGTTTAGTTTTATGTATTTATCTATTTTTTAATAGCGCTGCACATGGGATTTCATTTTTAATGTCAGCATGATTATTAGATGAGAAAGTCAGGGCAATTTGTTTTGATGTTCTGGAAAATGGAAAAGTAGAAGAAGAATTTTTTACTGAGTAGCTGTAGCAACCTTGTAACTGTTAGTGTATTTTGAACACTAGCGGCGTTATTGTATAGCCTCGCCACACCAGCAGCCCCCTTAAAAAAGAGTTGTTACGCTGCACACGCCACAGGACGCATTCAAGTCTGGGATGGCTTGCCTAGCCGTTGCCACATGCTGCACCGCAACCTGCCTAGAATCACGTCGCTGCTTACTACCCCTCCAGCATCTGGCGCGTGAGGGGAGGTAGCTGCACCTCTATTTTACTCTCTTCTGTGCTTCACTTCTCTCTCACTACACCCCGCAACCCCCGCGCTGGCCCTGTGTACTGAGTATAAATAGCACCTGCAGTCCTCAGTTTGAGGCTGTCTCGCAACAGTCTGGCTGCAGAACGTCACACTGCCCGAGCACTCGTTGAGAAGCCTTCTCGCCTCTGCAGAGCGTCACGCTGCCTGATCATCCCTTGACTTTCTCAAGTCGTCACTGCCTTTCACAGTCTAGTTGAGTCATACTCTGCACGACACCTCCTTGCTGCCTGCCATTATACCAAAGTCGCCGCACTTCCATTTACCTTGTAGCTCAGCTACAGCTATCACGAGTACAAGTACCACTGACTTNACTGCCGTGTCTTTCGAGACTAGGTAAAATACCAGTTGGTAACTTAAAATAAAATACCAGTTGGTAACTTAAAATCAGCCCTTCAGGCCTCAGTCAGGGTACAGGCTTGTTTATGTGTTTGATTTAGCAATCAATAAAACAGTCATAAATCTGTCTTGGTTGAGTTCTCTCTTCCAGCACTCTTACCTACACCTTGCTCTCTCTATTTCCTGTCAGTCACCTGTCCTAGTAACTCTTCCAGGGTTAGCTGCGAGCAGAAAACCTACTGTTAACTGTCTCGAAGTGCAGCTTGGAAAGCGTGCCTTCCTAGGCCTCGCTAGAGCAGTTGTCCCGTGGCCTATTGACCTTCCGGTAAGTACCTGGGCCAGACTGCGACGCCTCGCCCCGCAAAGACACGTGCTTGGAAGCTATATACCAACCCCCCAACAGGAGTCCAACTCTACGTGGCACCTGGGTCAGACCGCGACATCCCATGCGATATGGAGCTACGGGAGTAGACGCCCCTTGCCTTCTACTACTGTAACAACCTCCAGTTTGCGAAAGTTGCTGTGTCATTATCCGACCTTGGTCGGATACAGCATTTTGAACCAAATAAAATCTATCCTACCTCAATCGGATGCAGGAGGAAGTGTGGTAATAGTCTGAATAAAAATATTAGTTGTGATTTGTTATAAAATTTTTGTGCTGCTGTTTTTTGGTTTGGTGTTGGCGTCAAAAAGCCACGAGACTGTTTGGAGGCAGGAGAGGAGAAGTGTGTTGCTGCTTGCTTTTCCCTTCAGTGCAAGCAAGTTTCGACACAGTGTTTTTATGTGGTTGCAGAAGGTAATTTGTGGTTTTGGATACTAGACATGTAATTAAAAATGTTTGATAAATTGAGACACTTCCTTGACTGCGGAAAAAATTATCTTAAAAATGTTTAGCGAGGCAAAAACTGTAAAATAGTTACTACAGGAGTATGGTATTTGTTATCTTTAAAGGACGTTTACAAGTTCAAAGGTAAAATTACTACAGAGCAGAACCAGTGGCGTAGCTGAGCTATCAATACGTAAGTATGTCTGTATGAATGTGGGTCAAGGCCCTGCAGACTGCCATTGAATGAGTATAGCAACATTGGAAAAGATCAGAACTGCTGTAAACACATTCATCACTGCTATGCAATTCAGTACTTCAAGAAAACAAAATTCGCAAGTATGTTCATCCTAGTCAATTCTTTCATGGAGATACAATATTAGGGTTTTTTTTGTAGTGTTACCCAGTTTATAATCAAAAAAATTTACACATAAATCAGTTTAGGTTGTTACAAAATGTATGGTAAACACATACTACACAGGCAATTTGCTGGAGGTGAATTAAGGAATTATTTGAGAAAATGTGCCAGTTTTCTATGGGCATGTTATAAGAGAAGCTTTTAAGTATATTGCCAGTGTTCCTTATTTAACATGCATGTATTTCTACATTGTGGGAAATGTTACCTTGGACATTGCATTTAGAGAAGTTCTTTATACTAAGGCAGACATGTAATGCAGATTTTTCAAGCCATTACAATATAACTTTAACTAAACTGTTAGACATGTGTTGCAAATGTGTCTAAGATAAGAAAAAAGTGGAAAGTCATTATTTGCACTCATCATGGTTTCAGTTGTAATGTGATGATTCACACATTCTGCATTCTGCAGTTATCATGAATAAATAGGGAACTTTGTGTACTTAGCAGATGTACCAGCGTAAGTCGGCACAAGATGTCATTGAGAGATGTCGTGAAACGGTAATCTTTCTACTGCTTCTGAACCAACCTGGATTTACTTAAGCATATTCTATTAGCAGAATGGAAATTAATTTGCTAATACTGGATAACAGAAGTAATAACAAATCTGAAGAAGTTTGTTGTCTTTTGACTCAAAAAAATTATATCTGTATTCCAAAAATTCAGTAAAATAGACAATAAATTTTTGTGGCCATAGTGAGTGGTTCTTTTGCATCCAGGTTTGAGCCACACAATCGTTTTCCCTCCCAGTTCAGCCTTTGTGACCTATTCAGGGTATTGCAGATACAGTAACTGGTAGCTAAGCGAGATGCCAGTAATAGAGTATTATAACTTCACTGTAGTAGGTAGGTCTTAATGTCTTGCAGACGGCTGGGTCATTGGAGATGGCACGAGTTGCTCAGAGATGCAGGAATGGGGAAGTAATTTGGGAAGCCTAATAAGGATGGTCAGACCGGGAATCAAACCCAGGTCCCACCCAATGTGAGCGAGTTTACCACCTCTGCGCCACGTCACTCAGTGGCTCCACGGAGACTGGGGTACATATAAGCCTAGACCGTCCCGCAGACACTAGTTACTGCTGCAGTTGTGTCGATAGGAAGACCCTGAAGAGGGCTTGTGCAACAACTGCTGAAGCACTGGCTGGATAAACTATGATGTGGCTAAAACCCAGAAGCCAAGAAAACTGTGAATGCAGTCTGATACAAAGTTTTTATGATTCCGAATCTTTACTTTGTACTTTCAATTTCTGGTGGAATTGGTATTGTAATAATTGCGATAAAATATTTATGTTCAGTTAATTTTTTAATTGCAATAGACTGTGCTAAGAGTTAATTGTTCTGATTGACAAGTTTCATGGTAATGTGTGCGCATAGGCATGCTTTCCAAAAAGTCTTGAGCGATCCGATGTGCCCTGTCTTTACTCTTGCTATGGATACATTACGTAGGGTTATTACGGTCATGTCGCATGGCACACAGAATGTTGATCAAAAATGAGATGTAATTATTTTTGTAAATGATTTATTCAAGTGCCTTGTTAATGTTTTGACTAGATAGCAGTTAAAGGGAGATTGCTTACCTCAAAGTACTTTGACTATGTCCTGTAGAGGACATATTTTCAATAATTTATTGTGGCTTGTGTTAAAAGGAGACTCCTCATACTGAAGGGGCTGCGGTGGTGTAGTGGTTAGACTACCCGCCTCCCACCTAGACGAACCGGGTTCGATTCCTGGCGGGGTCACTCCCGGATTTTTGCATGTGGGAATTGTGCTGGACGATGCTGCTGGTTGGCAGGTTTTCTCGGGGATCTCCCCTTTCCCTGCCCTTTCATTCTGGTTCTGCTCTATGCTCTCCTCGTCTCACCCTCGTTAACTTGCAAGACCTCGATGTTAGGCAGGTGTACTTTTTTTTTTTTTTTTTTTTTTTTCTTTCCAGCGTAGTAGTTTTTTATAAATATTTGTCACCACCTAGAGACAATCATTCTTAAGGGAAAACTATTTTAATGCTACTCGTAAAATATATATATAATTTTTTTTTTTTTTCTTTCTTTCTTTCTTTCTCTCCCCAGTATCACTAGTAAACTTAAATAATTTCACTATTGAGATAGTCTGTGCTAAAATTTAAACTTTTTTTTCTAGTAGGAATAGGAAATGTGTGCAAGTTTCCTACCATATTTGTTCTGTCTACATTTCTGACGTGGGAACAATAATGCCCATTCATAGTAGAGTATTGTGCACAGTATGGTCTCAGAGGATATGGCTAATGTTGGAGTGGCATTTGCAAACTCTTGTTAGTGAATGAGGAAAACTACTGGCAACAAGAAAAGATGTTGTCAGATGCAGATATGGAATGTTGCCTTAGCAGAATCTTACCTGCTTACTTTAGCATGGAAGTGTTTTGTTGATGTGCTGTGGGTCAGGCACTGTTTTCAACCTGGTCCCTAGAGAATAAACATTGAAGGTGGTAATTGCTTTATTTCTGAACAATTTTCTTTGTTCTGAAATCTGTGGTTGATTTTACTATATGTCTGTTCTCTGCATCATTGGTCTGTTGGCATTATGCATTACAGTGTTTGGTAAGAATGTTCGTAGAACAGTATCGGTATGATAAATAAAGTAAATAACTATTGGGTGTCTCGCATGTGCGTAATAATGAGACTATCGTGACTATAAACAGCCAACAGGATTCTCTCACTTTACAGCTTCTTTAACAGTGCAGTTGAGTGTTNCAGGATTCTCTCACTTTACAGCTTCTTTAACAGTGCTGCAGCCGCCCGTGCTGTGTTAATGCCTTCTGGTTGGTTGATCTAGCTACAGTGTTGTATGTACTTGTGTGGATTTATTGCACTTAATTATTATTTACTTTTTTATTATTTAGCCTAATATATGATAACACTGGTTGCTGTTAGAACATTACTTTTAAGGAGCTTTGGCCAATTAAAAGCCTTGGTACTGTCTGTCCTTTTCAGCTTACAACTCGAAAGAATGTTTTAACCAGGAGTGCCAACATGTGCCTTGTGTTTCTGTACCACACGCAACCGGACTTGTTAACTGACGTCTGGGTTCATTCTTCGCCGTGCAAGCTTTGTCTGTGATACTGGTGCTACTGCATAATGTGTGTTGTGTTGAGTATTTAATTTTCTCGTATATTGCCATGATTATATTTTTGGTATGAAGGGGAGTGTGAAGTTGCTAGAACTAAAAGCGGTCGAGCAGAAACACAACACAACATGGCGTTGGCACTCCCATGCCGATTGCTTATTCATCACCTTTCCAGGATGCAAGCGGTTACTGCTGCATGGTAGTGTCAGTTTTGAAAGTGAGATGTGTTTGCTGATTGTGATGCTGTGAATATTTCTTGTGTGGCGTGACCATTTGTCTGTCCTGTGTAGCACGAGGGGGGCGTGAACCCCACAGAGTCAATGACGCGGGCTCTTATTAGTGATGACTCTATCGCACGCCAGACACCCACAGCCCCTGTTCAACTTGGGTATGTATAGCCCACTAATACTGCTGTCGGCCTACTAACACTCTTGACTAACCCACGCTGCCCTCCACTGCACCCCGCATGTGCCGCAGCTGTTTTCTCTCTCTCTCTCTCTCTCTCACGTAGTGATGCACTGGAACTGTGTAGGCTTGCCATAGCCTTTATTATGCCTAGTGGGAACTGTACGCACCAGTCGCTCTCTGTCATTTCCTCACCAACAAATAATTATTGCTTATATTAAAGCCAATTTTAATGTTAGTCAACTTTAATAATCAGTTTAATTGCTTGTTCGATATAACGTCCTGATGTTGTCATTGTTCTCGTCTACAGACTGTAATTGTTCACTTAACATGCACTACAACTGTGCTAACTGAAGAAACTAGCATTCCTTTCTGAAAATGGTTTTATTTGCCTTGCCCCACATTTATAACAATTAGCTAAGAAACTGTTCAGTTTGTACTAAAACACTTTGTACATTAGAGGCACATGTGAGTGCACCTTATCCACATCTGAGAACATGTAGGATTTTATGTAGGTCACATTGAAACTTAGCGAGTGTTCTGGCATACGGACTGGCTTAATCTGGTTTTCAAAATGTTTCTGAAGCAGTGTAACTCCATTGCCTAGTTCAGAGTGCAAGGTAACTGATGAACATACTGTATATCTGGTGAATGTGGCAGATTTGCCAGCCTGTAAGGTCATTATGAATGTAGAATGCTGGAGCAATAGGTAAATAGTGGCGTGACTAGGAAATACATCCGAATCTACTGCTTTGCTGTTTGCACAGGTTGTTATGCATCAGTATGATCCTGGTGGCTGTTTACAAACGTGGGTATTTCCAGACTAGCAGGTTGCATTTTGTCATGTGTGTCTCACCTTAAGCCATTGCTTCGCAGTATGTTCACGCAGGAGAAATACGTGTCATTAACACTCACTGTCTAACACTTTACCTATGGTGTCCATTTTTTCTCGCTTGCCACCTCGTGCGACATCTCACCGCAACATACATCAACATTTAATTAGTGGTTCGTGTCCTACTGTTTCTCGACACACATTTCCTGGCTATTGATGGCTAGCCAAGTGCTGGTTAAATATAAATCTGGCAACCATGCAGTGACGTGTCGGCTTGTGATTGGCTGATGTGTTTCCATCAGTTAGTATTGGTTAAGCCATGTATGGATGGGAGCTCTCTCATAGTGGACAGTAGCCTGGGCACAATACTTAACAAAGGGTCCCCCACTCTTGGACAGATGCGGTCTGTCGTGGTGCAGGGTTGAACGACTTGCCTCACGAAGACGTGGTAATATGTTAGTGTTTGAATGTAGCCAGCGACCAGTTAGCATTCTGGTTGTTGTCAGCTGCTGCCTCAGTTGGTGAGGCATGGGACAGGGGCAGTTATGGGTTTCCGATCTAATATACATGTAAGTACGACACACACACACTTTGCCTCAGCTATGCCCACGAACTGTGACCCAAGGGTGCTGGTCCGGGTCCGTGCCCAACCACGTCACTCAGGCTGCCGTCGTAGCTCAGTAGTGAAACTCCCATTGCAAGGAAGCATTTTGATCGGTTTCTCCTTTCTCACATGAAAAATTATTTTCCCCACGAGTAGTTTGAGTCACCATTGGTTTGTGGGTTGCAGCCCCATCAGTCTTTTCTCGGGACATCTCGGGTGACACTGCAGTCTGAGTCTTCAGGGTAGAGCACCAGCAGTATACTGCCCTGAAGTTGGAGACTGCAGTATCATTTGAAACGTCAGTAGAAGAGATTGCGATGCGACCAAAACACAAGCCACGAATCTGAACGGCTCAAAAGCCGACTAAGTATACCACCATTAAGTCTAGTCACTTAAACAAATGTTATTTGTCTCTACCCAGTATTTCCCCTAACACAAATTTGTTTTGCTCATTTCTCTGTCTTGTAAAAACATGAAGTATTTTGTAACCACTACGAGACTCAAGACAAACAAAGGTCACAAAGAAAGTAAATAAACAGACAAATAAATGTTGTACACAGAGATGGTTTTTCACACTTTCCCACAGAGTATCTGCGAACCTTATTTCATTTGTTGGATCAGAATGGTCGTGGCAACTTTAACACTACTAAAATTAAATTGCCACTAGAGTAATGAACAATGAATTTCAGCTGCACAGGACTAAACTTACCGCCATGATGTCCAACACAAAAACTGCTTTCTTCTTCCTGTAGCTCAGGACTGCCAACCCTTGAGGCAACGTTAACAATTGATAAACGCACACCAAGTCAGGTGTGCTGGAAATTTAAAATGGGTCCCACACAAGTATTAAGAGGTCAGTAAAAGAAACTACACAAAGTTCTGCCGTGAAATTACTACTTGTCATAAATTCTATCCAGCCCATATTTACAAGGTCACAAGTTGAAACATACCGCCCACCTTGAAATGCCAAAATTTCAATACGCTTAGCACTGTTTGGGTAATTGGCACAATTGGACGCTTGAAATATCTATTGGCTGTGCGCACTGTAGTGGCTTGAGCAATACCATCTCTTCGTTAATGAAGTTCTTCCACACCTGTAAGATGACACTGCAGAGGAAGTATTCAGTTGTCCTTGATCAACACAAGATGATAGAAGCGATGTTTGCTCCTGGCTTCTGCCACTTCGAGCGTTGCTGGAGAGTATGGAGATCTCCTGGTGCCAACGCTGCCAGAATTCTTGATGCAGCTGCTCGATCAGTTGCCAGCGCAGAAACCTGTTTAGGCATTATCATGGTTGGGTTTAGGTTCAGCGACAAGGGGCTGAAATGTCAAGAAGTGTCCTGGGATAAGGGGGACAAAATCATTGGGGTCTTTGTTCAGGACAGTTTCCACTTGTACAATGACAGTGTACAACTCCTCAAAGGTTAGGATTTGTTCCCTAATGACACGTACCAGATGGGTCTTGAAGGACTTAGTCCTGGCCTCCCACAGGCCTCCAAAATGAGGGACAGCAGACGGGTTGAAGTGCCTAGCCACTCCAAGAGGTGTGAAAGCATCGACAACCTTATTATGGTGAGAGGATGATGTCAGAAGCTGCTGGAGTTCCAACAGGTAGTTGTGGGCCTCGACAAAGTTCGTCCCACAGTCAGTGTAGATCTCGGAAGGCCTTCCTCGGCGAGATATTCCTCCCCTACCTTAGCAAATGGCTTCACCTGTTGAACCCTCATGGCAGGCAGATTTCTCATCAGTGGTGTGCACAATGATGGTTTTTCCCTCCAACAGCGCACACAATAGCGCAATTGCGGTTTGATGACATGTTTATCTGAGAGGATCCAACATTTTCCCCTCGGAATGCCCTGCATAGTACAAATACCAGGTTGCTGGTTCCTTTCATGGTAGTGTCCAGTGATGTCTGTCAACACACAGGTCTTATAGAACAGCACTGGATGCTTGTGATCGAAGGGGGCGTCAGAATGCTGGAGTCTACCGCCCACCCTTAACAGACCTGCATTATCGACAAAGGGAACGAGTTTTCGAATTGAGGGAGGAAGACTTTTACCCTTGTGCACAGAAGCAAGCTCTTCTTTGAAGACCACAGACCACATGCAACAATAGAACGTGAAGGGACTTGTCTAACTCACTAGGGGTAAAGTGCCCAGTTAGGTGATTTGCTAAAGAGTTACGGCAGTTGTGAATAAAGCGCAGCACTAATGACATCACTCGAAGCAACTTTGTCAATCTACTAAAATGTGATAGATTATCAAACTCGTCAGCTGGAACAAATGTTCCCAACACAACCTTCTGCTCAAGCAAGACTGGGTCCGTGGCAAAGTTTCAGAACAGGAGGGCCATTGAGCAGGTGGTTCCCGTAACCACGCAGGACCAGTCCACCACAGGGGATGCCCATCTAGCTGAGGGGCAAGAGTCCACGAAATGCACACTCTGCAGGATTTTACTGTGATGGGACCTTCTTCCACCAGGATGGCCTGGTGAGATCCTCGATCTCTCACCCTGTTGAAGACAAAAGTTTTACTGTGATGGGACCTTCTTCCACCAGGATGGCCTGGTGAGATCCTCGATCTCTCACCCTGTTGAAGACAGAAGTTTTAAGTTTGTGAAGACAAGTTCACCCAACAAAGAACAATCTGCGAGTCTGTCCAGGCTCTGATAGATAACAATGTGACGGCAGGGGCGAACAACTCTACCACATGATGAAGTAGACGAGCTAACAATAAAGCCCCGTAAAGCTACAACAGTTTGATGAACTGAACCTTTACTGCAGCAACCTTTGATTTGCCAGCGACTAATTGTATGGGGACTCCTGTAGGCAAGGTGAGGCGTAAATGAACCACTGCAGCATAGCCAATCTCTGAGCTACCACAGAAGCCAGGCATTTCGTAGGAGGAACCTTCAGGACCAATTACTTGTCTGGCTACAACAACTAATGCTAACAGTGCTAGCTCACTGTTGAACTGGCTCCACTTCTCAACAATATTACCTGGAGGCTTAGAATCCCAATCAAGTTTCTCCAGCCAGAGAGTGTGGGCAAGGTGTTTCGAAAACATGGTGAGAGGAGAGAGCCAACCAAGAGGGTCAAATATTGTTGCCACTTCTGGCAAGATGTTTTTCTTTGTGGTCTGTTTGCAACTATTCTGTAGCTTGTATAAGATGCTATCAGTACTGGGATTCCATTGCAGCCCTAACACCTTTACAACATGACTTTCTTGATCCAATGACAGTGCTTCTGGGACCTCAACATCTTCCACTGAGAGCCCGTCAAGCAAGGCAGGATGGTTGCTGACAAACTTTGGCAATTTAAAACCACCAACAGTGAGCAATGAAATCAACTCCCTTTGCAGGGCCAAAGCTGAACTAACAGAATTAGAGCTGGTGACCACGTCATCAACATATACATCTGACTTCAGCACATTCGCAGCAACAGGAAATTGCTCCTTCTCATCCTCAGCCAGCTGCTGCAAGGTACGAAGTGCCAAGTAAGGAGCGGAGGAGACACCATACGTCACCGTCTTTAAACGATAATCCTCCACCAATTAGCTGTCATCAAAGTGCCAAACAATATGCTGAAGATCCTGATGGCTAGGACATACTGCTATCTGTCTGTACATTTGCTTAATATCAGCTGTAAAGACAATAACATGCAGCCTGACCAACAACACATCAATGATGTCGCATTGCAACCTAGGTCCAGTCAAGAGAACATCATTTAGACACCTGTTGTGCTCTTTGAAGATGCATCGAACACGACACAAAGTTTGTTGGTTGTGCTTTCGGGTTTGATGAGACAAGGGTGTGGAATATAATATTTAAGCGAGGATGAAAATTTTGAAATGGGCACCTTCTCCATATGCTCCTCTGCAAGGTAGTCCCTCATGAAGTCAGTATACTTCTGTTTCAATGTCAGATTCCCTTGAAGTGTCTTTCCAGGCGAAGTAACCGGTTCACCGCTTAGTGCAGAGATGCACCCAGCTCTGACATCGATGAGTGAAAGGGCACACACACCACATCCCTACCAATAGCATCATGCCTGTGGGTCTCAACAAACCTTTTGAACAGATTTGTGTATTGCTGAAGGGAACTCCCCAACCTCCCTGAACCGCCTCATTACATCGTCCGGGGAACTCAACATCAACAATGAAATGCAACAGGATGCTGAAGATACAGCAGGATGTTCTGCTTCCTTCTTGTCCATCAAGATCCACCCAAAAATTGAATCTATAACCATGGTAGATCCATTGATTTTACCTTCAGTAAGGAACTGAGGAACAAGATCTGCCCCTATAATTAGATTAACAGGTTGAAGAACATCGAAAGCTGGATCAGCAAGTTTCAAATTGGCTACTGAGTGGCGCACTTTACTAGACAACTGAAAACTTGGGAGCTTACTGGTTATATGAGGGAGAACATACACGTCGAGAGAAAACAGCATGTCAGGAGTTCCACAAGGGGTTACTACAATGGACACTAATGACTTGACCACATTGACAGCTTGCATTAGGCAATCTTTGAATGGGAAGATGCCTCTTCTTCCAAGCCATACCAAGCCTTTGGCAGCAGTGTTCAGAAATGAAGCTAGCCTGGCTGGCTGTGTCCAGGAGGACTCTGGCGACATACGGTGTTCCAGTTGCATCAAGGATGTGTACCTGGACTGTGGACAAGAGCACCACAGTAGATGGTGTTGAAAGTACTGGTGTGACAGCAGAGTGGTGGACTGAGAGGAGCCTTCCTCAGCCTCCTGGGAGTCAAAATGTAGCAATGTGTGGTGGCGAGCACCACATCGATGACACGACGAGGACGATGGACAACCTTTGGAGCGGTGCGAAGGCAAGAGACAAACAGACATAATTTGTGTTCCTTAGCAACCGAGAACCGTTGCTTAGGGTTACAACTACCAAACTCTGAGCACTTGTAAAGCTTGTGAGAACCTCCTGAGCGCGACAGTGCTTCTCAAGGAACGAGAATAATTCAGTCAGTGTGGGCAACTCACGACCAAGTGTGAGCTCCCACTGTGTTTGAAGCTAAACATCTAAACACTTGCACATTATTGGTAACAACACCAAATCCCACTTTTCTACTGGGACATCAAGGGCCTTAACAGTGATGACACTCAACAGTCGACACAGCGAGGTAGGTATCATAATGGAAGCTGACAGGGCCCTGATGCAATACAGCTTCATGTATGTTAGCAAGAAGTCGCTTGTTCTCGTAATGGTCCACAAGCAATTTCCAAGCAACCTCGACATTAGCCCCAGATATGGGTAAAGACTGGATGATACCAAGAGGCTCCACATTATGTGCACGCTTCAAGTAAGCTAGATTATCAACAAGAGACACATCACGGTTATGTGAAGTTAGAAAAAAATAGGACATTGCCTGGTGTCACCATCAAAATTAGGCAAAGTGGTTTTGGGCAGAGCTACTCTTGAACTGTGTGCCTTGAACCTGGCATTTAGACTCATCTTCGAGGGTATCTACTATTTCCATTATGAAGAAATGTTTTTCTTCAAATTCTACCATGCGCCTGCATGCTCAGCAGCATCTAAATCAGGCAACTTATTGGCTAACAATTGTATAGCAATAATCAACATCAAAATTCTTGTGGACAACAAACAAATTCAGTTTGTCTGGCTCCATCATAACAACCTGTGCGAGATCGTGGGCACGCTTGAGGCAACTTTCTGCCATATGAATACTTAAAAGCCTCGCTTTTGCCTCGGACATCTTTTGGCTATGAGAATTCAACACCTCGTAAACAAGGATCAGACGAGAAAAGGATGTTACGACGGCAGTCCAGTAAAACCTTACTTTGTATGAAACAAAACATGATTGTGAATGCAGAGAAGAAAGGGGTACAGCAGTAACTGGAAATACCTTAAACCTGTAAAAATGAATACGTTCACACAAAGAACGAGTCACAGTAATGACCGGGTCAAGCTAACAACTTCCAAAATGTGGCTTTTTTTTTTTTTTTTTTTCTGCGTGTCGTACTTGCTACATAATACAAGTGTGTACTTTAACGTCATTTTGTGAAAAACCGGCAATCACGAACGAGAAGCAGGAATAAAAGATTGGAACACGGAACCCAATGGCCGATACGTGGACACAATGGAAACAAAAATAGAGAGCACAGACATGGGCACACAAAGAAACATTGCAAACAGAAAATTAAAAAATAAACCCTAGGAAATCTAACTGTTCACGTTGTTTGCAGCATCCACAAGGTCTCTTCTCCACGATGAAAACTTGATTTGTATTGTACTCTAAGCACGCACACCAAGAACACCGTAGCAGGACGTGTTTTACCGTCAACACAAAGAGCAATACGGCAACGCAAACTCGCACTAAAACGACGCTGCCAGAAAGTATCCGGTCCCCGGAGGACCAAAAATCTTGCGACAACTTTAACACTACTAAAATTAAATTGCCACTAGAGGAATACACATAGAATTTCAGCGAGAAAATGACCAACTGGCGACAGCTGTACATGACTCAACGTACCGCCATGATGTCCAACACAAAAACTGCGTTCTTCTTCCTGTAGCTGAGGACCGCCAACCCTTGAGACAGCTTTGACAATTAATGAGTGCGCAGGAAATTTTTATTGGTTCGCGTACAAGTATTAAAATGTCAGTAAAAGAAACTACACAAAATTCTGCCATGAAATTACTACCATTCTGTAATTCTATCCAATCCAGATTTACAAGGGCACAAGTTCAAACAGGAATGTGGCCTTGTCTTGATTGCAGTTTGCAAGTATTATTAATAAAAATATTGTTGGAAATGTTGACATAATGAAATGACATATATAAAGCAAATACTTGCATCTCTGAGATATTAATTACATATCATTGTTTGGAAATTGTGTATACAGTATCCTCGAAGCTCAAAACGTACGTTGTCGTAACAATTTACTGGTTTTATGAGGAAATAAAGTCTGGAGGACGACACACACTTGCGAAACTATGACAGTTCATAACAAACTCGCTGCAACATGTATTTATAACAAAAACCCTTCCATAGGTGGCAAGGGCCAATACATTCAATAATTCATGGAGCCATGAGTAACTGTCCTCTTGCCCATAGACCAAGCAATTTCTGACCTTGCACTATCACATTCTTGTATGTTACACCCCCACCCAGCTCTCAAACATTGTTCCAAATCTCAAAAAGATATAGTTAGCATGGGTAGTTACTTTCTTGTGGGTAAATAAGCATTTCGTGTGCATTTTTTTTTTTTTTCGTGCAAAAATATTTTTATTTGTCGAAATAATTTGTGTTTGTTACTGTGTGTGCAGTTTTTGTTTTTCAGAAATTTTTGTGGCAGAAACATAATGTAAATGATAAATTAATAGACCAAAACTAACACGTGAGGTCAGTTTAGCATGTGTGCATGAGGTGAGTAGTCCTGTCCAACGGAGCTTGTTTTGCTGGCTATGCATGCTGCTGTGGATTCATAAGGGCTAATTTTGCTTTTCATGGTGAGGGACTTCAACATTAACTATTTACTGAGAAACTTGTAGCCGACGAACAGCAAGGGGATATAGTGTATAGAATGTGACGGCTTAGTTTAACACATGTTTCTGCAGAACGTTAGCTGTGTTTATTTGGTGTAGTGAGAAAGTAATGAATTATTGTGCAAGTGTTTTGACATTTTAACCATTTGAAGGCTGCAGTAAAGATCGCCGTGGAAGCCCAGGGAACGTTTGTAGTTCCGAAGAGGCTTCCAGACCAGAGTCCCTCTCGTGAAGATACTTGTGCTCCCACTAAGCCCTGACTGTATGTAATAGAATTTAATGACTATTGCGACTAATGCAAGTGTTTAAATGACTCCTGTTTACCTTTTTGTAACTCGCCATGTTCTAGAATATACTAGGTTCAGTCTAAACTGCTATTACATATCAGATGTTTCTTTAAAGTAGTGTTATTTGGATTTTTAAAACTTCTATAAACTATAATGAAGAAGATACTTTATTATACTAAGGGGGTCTTCTTAAACATTCCATTTGTGGCCCCGTAAAGTTCTTACATATAAGTGTGGATTGTCTCTAAAATAACTCTCATGCTTGACTTGGATTCAAGGAGGACGGGCGAGAGTCACTCTTTGGCAAGATGTTAAGAGTCCAGTACTTTTTTCACCCGTGTGTGCCAGACTGAGAATGGAGAGCACGTTTCCAGCTATTGGCAACTATGAACAAGATTTTAACAAAGATGGTTTTGCCAAAGTACACATATGCTAATTTCGTAGAGTTTTCCAAAATATTTAGTAGTTATTAAAAGTAGCCATATGCTGCATCAAATGAGAAGACAAGCAAGTAGGATAATGGTATCTAATTCATTGGTTATAGAGATTTTTTTAAATTGTTAGTGTTGAATTTTTACCACTACTCATTTGTGAGTGTCACAGTACGTCGCCACTGTAAAATAGTTGTCTCAGCCAGTGCATTGCCTCTAAATTATTTAAGTGAATCTGAACAGTTTGCTGTGTTAAAAGAATTCACAGAATAATTTATCATTACTAAGAAAATTATTTATTCTGTTGCTGAATAATTTTCATCTGTTGAATTAATCAACTATTTTTTGTCGCCATATAGTAACTAACTGAAATAATCTTCCAACTTCACAAAAGTTGTAAATTGACGCGCGACGTCGGGTGGCTGATGGCGACGTCACGGTCGGGCGAGGTTTTGACGTATAGATCAGACACACTGTTGATTCAACTGGCTGACCTTATTAACGGCTGACCAGACCACGGCCAATATATAATCCAAGGCACGTGGCTTGACGGCACGGTACAAAGTCAGGCGTGGACTTAGCAGTCCTGCGTACCATGTGGCGCACAGCCATGTGCTGGAGGTGGCCTGGGGTGGCTTCTGACACTGCTACTGCTGTTGGAGTTGACTGGAACAAGTGCCCCGACCTGGGGGGACGATGGTGCTGCAGCTGGCGGTTAGGTGGCGAGCCCGGGGAGGGCTGCTGGTCCGGTGACACTGGAACCAGGGATTCGAGATCCCTAGTGGAACGGGCCGTTCCTGACGGAAGTCGATGACGATCAGGTGTGGTCGTCCGGCAGTCTTGATCGGGGGGTTGAAATGAGTGTAAGGGAGCTGAGAGGTGAGGCCTCTCCAGCTGGCAGGTGGCTTGAGCTCGTTCACAGGGGGTTATGCTGCAAAATGCAGTTGAGACTGGGTTACATCTCCTGTTGGCTTTGGAGGCCGCAACTACTTTCCTTTCCTGCCACTTCATACCACTCCTTTGGCTGTACGGCATACAGGTAGGTACAAATATTGGCCTCACGAGAGGAGAGCAGGCAACAATATTCTCTAGTTAGGTGTAGAACCAAGCAGATGCCGAGCCGAGCAGACTCGTACCTGATTACTCCAACCGGTGACAATTCAGCGCGGTGGGTTTACCTTGGAAGTCAGACGACGACGTTGGGTGTATGTATGTCCAAAGGTGGGTAGTCCTCCAGAACCAGTCTTATCACTCCTTCCGGCGTCAGTTCAGCGCGGAGGATGGAGTGAATCTGCTGGACTAGCTGACTGACAGCCCTTGGATTGTATTGCTAGTGGTTGTGGCTCTGCCTACTGCGCACCAGGTGTACAGTCCCGGTGGCCGTCCACTGGATGTGTTTAACGATGTATGTGCGCCCGGTTAAGGGAGCCCGCAGTCCTACTCTAGGTTCGGTAATTGGTTTGTGAAAGACATGGTCTCCTGCTTTACCCTGGTTTGCTGACGTCTACAGATTATAAAATCACAGTCACCCCAGAATTAGCACTCCGAGGTTTGAGAGAAAATGTGTTTGTTCCATGAGGAATAGACACGGTGGCCCGTACTACCTCCCAACTAATCAGGAACTGAACAGAAGTAAACTACATAAACCAGGTGAAGGGGACCTGGGTCTAACCTGAGCAAGAGTAGATGCTGTTAGGTAGCTATAACAACTGTCTCAATGCCATTGTCCAGAAAGTACTTCGAGGGCCATTACCAGAAGGGTAGGCTGTTAGAGGGGTTCGAAGAATTCTTTGGGGTTACTGGTGCAGGTCTTGAAGAGCTTTTGGTAGGTCATGAAGACCTTGGGGTCAGCAGAGAGCCCCAGCACACGAGATGGTGGAGCGAGCTGCTGGAGATGAACCCTTGAATTACAACTGGAGAACTGACGTTCCTGGACATTGCACTGCCGTATATTCTACCTGCCCGTGGACTGGTCTGGGGTGCAGGTGGTGAGTTCCTTCTCCTGGGTGGAGCTTTGCTCTCTAGCATGATCCCTCAGCCCGTGACCGAACTATGCGCCTCTGTAATGCTAGGTTCCCTTTGTTGCAAAAGCTAGGTGCTTAACTTGGCTGCTTGGCTAGCCTCACTCACTCACATGTGAAGGGAGTGGCGTGACATTGGACATAACGGTGAACGATCTTGGCTGGCGTGTCCGTGGGTGCCCCCGCAACTAGGGGCGTACTGCTCTCGTAGCAAGTAGTTTCAGGGTTCAAACCCCACCTGGGGTAATGTGATGATACGTACAGATGAGGCAAAGTCATGTTTAAATCTATGTGAAATAAGCGTCACGCGTCAAAATACACAACATAACTTCACAGTTGCCATGAATTACCACAATTTTTGTTAGAAAATTTTTTTTTAACCTAGTAATTAGAGCGGATTCTTGTGTTTAAGATGACAATTGGTTACAGATATATTAATTACTAGTTATTTTGAACCATACATCGAGAAGTAATAGTGTGCGGATAATCTCAATGGTATAATGTTAGCTTATTGTCTCTTGCCCTGGTGGTCAGCTAACAAGGTGTCGTGTCACTAACGTAGCATACAGTTCATGCAAATAGAAGTAAAACAGGAGGGGAACTAAGTTACATATGTCAACATGATTTCCTAAAGCAGTTTGTTGCAATGACAGTACTGAAATGGGAAGAACTTTGTAATCTAACTGTGTTATTAATGTTGCTCAGTCTGTTTGCAGACAAGAAAGTAATAGAGTGTAATGTCTGAAAACAGAAGCAGCTAATGGAGGGAACATGTTTAAAATAATTGTAAGAAGTGTACATTTTAATTAAGTTTCCTCCAATACAGTATTTCTGCATGCCAAAAACAGTTAAATTACAGTTGTTTGGGAGCTGTATTGTCAGTTTAGATGAATTGGTGGCCTTGAGAACAGACTTAATGCAAGCATTGAGCCATTGTCTTTACCATTTGCTGCAGCATTTGGCTTTGTATAATACTTTGCAGTTTTGCTGCAATATATTTTACCTTGCTTTTAAAGCACGTATAATTTGCTGGTTAACACTAATACTTCTCCAGTATTGTAAGCTCTAGCAGCATTTGAAAAGGCCAAAGTTTGTATTGGAATTGCACAGAGAAAGTTGAGGAGCCTGCAGTACTGGAGTTTATTCACAATAAAATTTGCTTCTCTTAGTGATGATTTATTTGGAATTTTGCCTTTTTTTTCCTCACCTTTCTTTGCAAATTGGGAAGCTGCAGCAGTACATCGTGTGATTTCTCGTCTCTGTACGTATTGTTCACTTCCTTCTCTTGGTGTATCACTAATAAGTAGAGTGCTATCTGTAAAGGGACATACAGAAAGATTCAGTTACAATAGGATTGAAAGGTTTATTGTTTTTTTTTACTATGAACTTGTTAAAGAGCTGATCATTATGATGGCATATAAATACACTCTGATGAGTTGCAATAAGAACCCTCTTGGTATGACGAGGAAGGTGCATGCAGTGTGTAAATGTTGTACTTGGATGATGAGTGTACTTCAGTTGCAGTTGTGTTTGTGTCCAGTTTTGTAGCGGGTGTCATACTGCGGGAGAGGATCCCCGCTTTCGAGCGCATGTTGTGGCGGGCCTGCCGCGGGAACGTTTTCCTTAGGCAGGCAGAGATAGACACGCCTCTGGAGGACCCATCAACTGTGAGTACTGTGCACTCGCAGTAGGTAGAATAGGATTGCGGGGCACCAGCATCTGCAGTTATTGCTCGTGGAACTGTTAGACGTACAGCTGGTGATCTGTAACTTGTATTTCTGGGTGACAATCACTTTGCCCCCAATTTGAATAGAGTTGTGCGAATGTGACTTATTTCTCATGAAATGATAACAAAAGATATGTTAGGAACTATCGTGAAACAAAAAAGGAAAGTTGTTATTGTTTGTTTTCATTTTGGTATACTGAATATTTGCCCAACCCTAAATTTGAACGTAACACTTTAATGATCCACCTACCTGGTATTAAACAGCAGGCTGAACTATATAAAGCCTGCTTGCCATGACAACATTCTCCATGCAGACTTGGGCAGAAGCTGCCACGAGACCTGCTACCCGAGCCTGCATGCAAGCAGGATTGGAGGGTTCTATGGAATAACCTGTCCAACGAATCTTGCAGCAGCACAAGTGGAGAGTGATTTTTTAATAATTTTACTTCAACTTAACAATCTAATAATTTTGTTATGATAACTGAAACTTTTGTTTTAGATAAAAAACTAATATTTAGCATAATTTTCATACAATGCTATTATAGCACCCGTAAATATTTTTGTGGTTTTTTCATTTACTATTTGCACTATTCTTGTTTAATGATTTTAGTTCTGTTTTTCTAAACAAAATTACAACTATCGTCAATACCACATTCCACCACACACTCTCTGAATGGCTCAAATGTCAACCTTTTAAGAAACCTCCCATCGAAAATTGCACCTAACCAATTACGAAAACGTCAAAGACAACGGTCAGCAGATGACCAAATCTTCCATGCAACCATTCACAGAACCGGCCATACAAGCTTGCATGGAATCTTCCAAGGAACCTTCCATCATGGCACATAAGCTTAACACCTTCTCTCATACAGTTCTCAGTTTCTGCATATGGCCTTCTTGCCCATCTTTAGTTCAGTTTCGATTCGTGCCACTTTTTGTGTTCTGTTGAAGTTTCTATGATATTAGTTTCTTAATGCGACTGTTATCTTGCATGCTATTTTTCAGCAAAAGGCGGTGTTAAGAACCCCATGAAATTATTGTGACCCTGAATAGATGCAGAAAAAGAAATTGCTTGGCTTTTTTTGTTGTGTGTGTCTAACATGACAAGCCAGATTTTTGTAGAAAGTATCAGTTTTTTTTGTGTATGTACCAGCATTTTGGAGTAGTTCTAAATACCACATAGCAGAAAACACTAGTAGCTAGCAGCAAGTAGCTGTAGTGTGATGGCACTTGTTCATGAAAATTATAACTGTAGTTACGTCTTTAATGGGAACGTACATTTATGTGTGATTTTACCATGTGATGTTTGTCTTCGAACATGCCAGGAAAGTACATCTTTAATATATTGTGGCTCTAGAAACAGCTGTACAAAAATTGCTTTCTCCCAATGCAGACAAGCTCAAGGCAAGATGTCAACCGTTCAGTAAAGTGTTCGGTATAGGCCGTATGAGGGAATGAGTACAGTCCTTAGAAAAATCTTTAAAAAGTTTTTTTTTTGCCCCAAGGGAGTACTAACTATGTTCGCTCTTTCCCCCTCTTCACTTACACCTTCTCTCTTCNTTCTCTCTTCTCCCCTTCTTTATTTCTCTCTTCCCCACTCTTCTTTCTCTCTTCTCCCTTCTTCTTTCTCTCTTCTCCCTTTTTTCTCTCTTCTCCCTTCTTTCTCTCCTCCCTTCTTCTTTCTCTCTTCCCCACTCTTCTTTCTCTCTTCTCCCCTTCTTTATTTCTCTCTTCTCCCCTTCTTTATTTCTCTCTTCCCCACTCTTCTTTCTCTCTTCTCCCTTCTTCTTTCTCTCTTCCCCCACTCTTCTTTCTCTCTTCCCCCACACTTATTTCTCTCTTTCCCCTTCTTCTCCCTCTCTTTCCGCTTCTTTCTCTCTTCTCCCTCTTATTTCTCTCTTCTCCCCTTCTTATTTCACTCTTCTCCCCTTCTTATTTCTCTCTTCCCCCACTCTTATTTCTCTCTTCTCCCCTTCTTTCTCTCTTTCCCCTTTCTCTCTTCTCCCTCTCTTCTTTCTCTCTTCTCCCTCTCTTATTTCTCTCTTCTCCCTCTCTTATTTCTCTCTTCTCCCCTTCTTATTTCTCTCTTCTCCCCTTCTTATTTCTCTCTTCCCCCACTCTTATTTCTCTCTTCCCCCACTCTTATTTCTCCCTCTCTTCCCCCACACTTCTCTCTCTTCTTTCTCTCTTCTACCATCTTTTCTTTTCCCCCCTTGTTTCACTCTTCCCTCCCCCTTTTGCTTCATGCTTCTCCCCCCTCTAGCATCTTCCCCCCGGTCTCTCTCCCCTCTATACACTCCACTTACCATCATGATGGTCCACAAACAACTGACTGCATAGGAAGTACAGTCTGGCCAACAACAGCCAAGGTGGTGCCACTCTAGTTCTGAGGGTGCTACTCAGGACATTCACATTTGAAGTGTCAAGCCCAATTCTGAAGGAATACTTTCCACACACAATCATAAAGAACAGGTCACTATATACACTACTAAACACCACCTCTTCTTCTTCTCTCTCGCCTGTCCTCTTTATAACCTATCTTGCCCATTCCATGGTTCCCCCCCCCCCC
>NQII01002969.1:145639-168277 GCA_002778355.1 Clitarchus hookeri
CCCCCCCCCTCTTCCCCATAGTATGTGCAGTATTCAGGCTATTCACCTTTTGCCAAGGCAAATGGTTAGATTCCTGACGGAGTGACCCAGACTTGTGCATGTGGTCAGCAAGGTTTGGTCCACTCCAGTTTCCCCTCTCTCATTCTACCACTGCTTCATCTTCACATTTTGCATCACCTGCACCCAAGACCTTACTGCTACAAACCCACCACAATCTCTCTGCTCCACCGCAGTTCCTCCACATCTATTTCAGTTACACAATATGGTCCTCAGAATAAATTGCTGAAACTCAAACATTTCTAATGTAATAATTCCCCTTATTCTATTATGTACAGCAGGGTTCGTGAACAGTTCAGTAATAGCAGAGTAAAATTTTTAGCCTTTCTCCCTCCCCTTCTTCAACCTGCATCAAACCTTCATTTTTCATAGAGAACTGTACAACTGAACAATTTTATGTAGTTATGGCTGTTACTGTCTCCTCCCCCAGCACAAGATGCAGCCAGTATGTGGTCCTGTAACCCTCACTGGCCAACAGAGTAGCAAAAGGTGGATAGTAGCAGTTGACAAGCCTGAATTGTACATTCCATTGGTGGTTGGCGCTACAGGCACTAACTCTTGTGCAGCATGAAGATACTTAGCAACTGGTTGCTGTAATGCATACAGTGCCCAAAATTATGTTGTTAGCAACATGGTTTAGTGATGGTTGGTGTTGCACTCTGCAGTGCAGACTATTGTTGCATTGGAGCAAGTGTGCTCGCTAGCAGAGCTGTGTATCGCGATGTGGCTTGCACTTGAGGAGGCACTCGGCTCACAGCGCTCATGGTTGCAGGGCGACCAAGTGCACAAGTCTGTGTTCATCATCTTCTTCCAAGGAGACCAGCTGAAGACGCGCGTCATCAAGATATGCGAGGGATTCCGTGCCACGCTCTACCCCTGCCACGAGACGTCCAGCCAGCGCAAGGAGATGGCTCTGGGGGTGATGACGCGCATCCAGGACTTGACGACTGTGAGTTCCCGCAGCCAGTGCAAGGGTCGTTTATTTGAGAGGAAGAGAGCAGTGCTCTGTTTGTCAATTTTCGAATCATTATTTGTATTTAATATTTACAATAACAGTTTTTCTCTGTCTGGACAAAGTACCGTGTTTACTCTTATGGCACCCACACATTTTTTCTCGGAAATTAATTTGAAAAATTGGAGTGTTGATCTGAGGCTAAAGATTTTGGAGATTATTACGGGACTGGAAATAGTTTGGTTAGTCGCAACATACTCTTTGATTTCTTCAAAGGATGGTGTTGGCCGAGTGGTGCTGGTAGAAATATAGCAGATGTTTGTAGCAGGAATTTCAGGCTGGTGGAAAAGCATTGCACAGGTGCAGTTCTTGTTAACGTTGTTAATGTTATCTATCCATTGATAAGTTAACTTTTAAACACCGGTTACATTAGAAAAAATAATGGCATGTTTCCCTACCGTATTTATGCATACTTGCACTGATGTTGCGACGTGCTATCAGATAAGTTGTCTTTTGTTTACAAATAGCGCGTGTATTTGCATCATGATCAGATGTACCTGTTGACTTATACTTCCCTCTCGTTATCAATCACCCTGCTGGCAGCCAGCAGCACAAGTATTTGGCGGCAAAATAGCTTAAATCTCACATAATGCCCTTCCATATTTCTAAAATGACAATTTTGATCAAAAATGGGGTCTGTTTAATTTTAATAAATAAGTTATAGCACATGCCACATGAGTTTGTAACATATGTATAGTTGGTGCTATACGGCTGTGCACTGAAACAAACTTATTTAACTGAATTATTAAAAAAAAAAGAAAATTGGGGAGTATCTTTAGAATATGTGTTGCAGGTCTTATATGGAGTAAAGTGGTAAATTGGTAAATGTGGTATACTGCTCGACATATTGCTAGAGACCTAAAAAATTCTGTGTTATTTAAAAAAAAAAGGTGTTATTTTTGTCAAAAATAGCGGTTATTTTCTTACTACAAAAATAGAGGTTTCTGCACGAAAATTGCTCCAATTTTTCATGTACTTTTTATAGACATGCATAATTTGATAAAAGGCACTTTATTCGAAAAATCTGAAATTGGCAGTGTTATTACGTATTTCTATTAAAAACTGGTGTTTCTTTATCAATTGTTATTTCCTTGCAAAAATACCCAACTTCCAGCACTGTTTTAAAAAATAATAAAAGTGCCTTGTACGAACAGAAAAAAAAAATTACAGAAATCTACTGTTATGTTTTTGAACTACCTGAACTTTCCACAACAGATTTTTTTGTTAGGCTGACAAAACTTATGTTTGTTCGAAGTGTGTCATTTTTTACCGCACATATGTACAGAGAATATATATGATAAAAATACAGTTAGCTGGAAGAATGCAAGATTAAAATATGTTATAATTCAATTTACAAATACAGGAGGAGTATAAAAGAATACCCCAACTTTGAAGGTCTCTTAATATCAAAACCAAACAACCTACAACCTTGATTGACCAATCAAACAAACAGTGGAACTGTGAAGTTTGTTTACCTTATCTTCATAAATGTTCGATGTGACCACCACGAGCTGTCCGAATGATATCTACGCGATAATCAATCTCATTCCACACTCTTGTCAGCATGTCTGGTGTTCCGGTTTGGATGCCGTCCGTAATTCTTGTTTTGAGGTAGTCAATGTTAGCCGGCAATGGTGGACGAAACACTTGATCCTTTATGTACACGCATAGAAAAAAATTGCACAGGGTAAGATCCGGGATTCTTGGGGGCCAGTGATTAAGAGCCTGATCACCAGCTGCTCCTCGACCAATCCAGCGTTGCGGCAACTTCTCGTTCAGGTATCCGCGAGCAGCTAGGTGCCAATGGGGTGGCGCACCATCGCGCTGGAAAATGAAGTCCCCGCCGCCTCTTCTAACTGAGGAAACAGCCACTCTGTAAGTATGTACAAATAAGGAATTCCAGTAACAGTGGGCATGTGAAAAAAGAAAGGGCCGAAAACAGTGTCTTTGGATACAGCGTAAAACACGTTAACTTTGGGGGAAGCGCGCTCGTGTTTGGTGGTTTCATGTGGAGGCTCCTGACCCCATATCCGTACGTTGTGCCAGTTCACCTTACCATTTGAATGGAACGTCGCTTCATCGCTACAAACCAGCTTAGACATGAAGGCATAGTCTACCTCGTTTTGGGCATGAACGATCGCGCAGAAATCACGTCTCAGTTCTTTATCCCTTTCGGTAAGAGCTTGTACAAGCTTTAACCTCTATGGTTTGTACAGCAATCGCTTTTGCAACACTGTCCATACAGTCGATTGAGGGATTTGCATTTTCCGGCTAGCTTGTCAAGTTGATATTCTCGGTCAGCGAACGAATGCTTGTTTAATCCGTTGCACATTCTCTTCAGACACACGTGGCCGTCCGGAACTTTGGCCTTTGCAAAGGCACCCTGCGTCATGGATCTGACGAAACCAACATACAATACTCCACCTACCGGAAGGACAACGTCCGTATTTGCGACGTAATTCACGTTGAACAGTCGTAACAGTTTCACATTTAGTAAACTGAACAACACAGAACGCCTTTTGTTCCGTCGCCATCGTGATGCGGACTAACACACAACACATGCTCATAGTGTGATGACAGAGACTCCCAGTGTCATCTCTTGCACATAAAGGAAACATCAGACCATCCCCTTCACGTTGACGTGTCGAATGCGAGCTCGCTTCCCCTCACCTCCTCAAACCGAGAGTTACGAACGCCATCCAAACCGTAACACCGGATGTGCTGACAAGAGTGTGGAACGAGTTTGATTATCGCGTATATGTCATTCGGGTCGCTTATAGTAGTCACATTGAACATTTATGAATGTATTTTAAACCAACTTCACAGTTTTACGGTTCATTTTATTGGTCAATCAAGGTTGTAGGTGGTTTGGTTTTGATGTTGTAGACCTTCGAAGTTGGGGTATTCTTTTATACTCATCCTGTATATTCTACATTAGTAAATGCATATAAACACTATTTTCACCGCCGCTCTGCTTTGTAAAAAATAAAGAATTGTTGGATAAAATGTGACGATGCTATGAATGTAAACAAACTCAGCGAGCTAGTTGGCGCTAATTTTATAGATAATGTGGTGCTTGGTAGACATGAACACTACAATGGCGGGGTTTCCTAGTGAGCAAATAAACTTTTGCAGGACCGTGCACTAGAATGTTCACTCAAAATGACGTATCATCACTTGCGCTCAAGGTATCTATGGCCTTAAACGCACATGTTTAAAAGTAAGACTTTTTCGTTTTTGGCAATGAAGCTAAGAAATCTACCGGCCAACTGTGCATGCATTCTTATTGGAATATGTAAAAACACACAAAATGTCGTAAGAAACAACTATGTTACATAAAACAATAATTCACAACAATACTACAGAATTTTGTACAATTCGTAAATTACTGCTAAAATTTTCTAAAATCTTAATTTTAAATTTTTTTGTGAAAATTTGAGTTATTTTTTACGCTATCGCGTTTGTACAAAATTTTCAGGTTTCTCTGTATATTTCCCATAGCTAATACTGGTGGAATGTTTGTATACATTTTCCATGTGGAGTCAGCTGTTATGAATTATTTTCTAAAGTATGGTACAAATTACTAAGAATCTCTTCTTAACACTACAGTACCTCAAACCACAGTAGGGTTTTAATCACAGATGTTTTCTACAAAACTTGTAATGTGTTGATGCAATTGCTCGCGTAGCTGTTGTGCTGCATGTACAACTTTAGTACAACTACAAGTGTAGCAATAATGCCAGCATCAAGCAGTGTCTAGTGCCATAATAGTTGAATGTTCAAACAATATCTTAGAAGAAGTATTTATAGAATGTTTCATTTGTCTTGTATTGTAAGAAGATAAAACTCTTACCTACCTTATTTAATTTTATATTATAATTGGCATTAGATACACTTTTTTTATTTGGCATTTTTGTGTGCCTTGGTATAGGAGCACTAGAGATTGTGGAGAGGGGAAGGAAACTGCATAGCCTTTTTTTTTTTTTAATCTACCCATCCCAGATTTTGTCTTGAGTGATTTCAGAAAACCTTAGAGAACCAAAATTGAGATGGCTGGACCGGGAGTCTAACCCTGATCCTCCCAAATATTAGTCGAGTGTTGTACCGGTGTGCCACATCCCTCAGTACACGTACGAGTCGATACAGTAGTTTGAGCGGCATTGTAGGAAGCACTCCAGAGCTGTCGTTCTGGGAGGAACTGGGACGTTTGTGTGGTGGTGTGTGACGCAGGTGCTGCAGCAGACCCAGGAGCACCGGCGTAGGGTACTGGTCGCTGCTGCCAAGAACATCAAGAACTGGTTTGTGAAGGTGCGCAAGATCAAGGCCATCTATCACACACTCAACTTGTTCAACTTGGATGTGACTCAGAAGTGCCTGATTGCAGAGTGCTGGGTGCCCGTGCTCGACCTGGAGACTATCCAACTGGCCCTGCGCCGAGGGACTGTGAGTATACCAGTCATCTTTCACGCATTCCACCATCGCACCATCTGCTTTCACGCTCTTCACTTCTACATGATGCTGTAGGTCTCACTGCTGGCTCTGAAATTGTGTAACTACACCAGTGTTTTACATTACTCTTAGTCATGATATAAGATTTGTTTAAGAAATGTAGTGTTGATAATTTGTATCGTAATTTGGTTTCTTCATTAACTTGGTTAACTTCCAAGAGGGAGAGGTTCTGGGTGCTTGCTGCTGGTTCGGCTACAGTGCATCTTGGGTGTCTTACTGCATTGAGGATCTGCTTAATTCTCTGGTATGGCGGCGATCACTTCCAACTGAAACTGCTGCTGGTTACCGCCTCAGCCTACTTGTAGGCTATCTGCACCACACACTGAAACTAAATATGTTCTTGTTTCCCTGGAGCCTTCAATAAGTTTGTGAAGACCCTGTTGCATCTTCCTCCTGACCCCAATCAAACTGCATCTAAATTTTGCCGCATACAGTTCCAGTGTGTAGTAAAAGAAAATCTAAATGAACACCTAAGAAGTAGACTCAAATGGAATTATAAATTTTAATTGTAAAAATTACACAAAACTACCACTGCCAAAACATTCAACCTATGACTGTGTAAGTTAATATCCTTTCACAGAAAAATACCACAAGATAAATGTGTCCTCGACTTTCATACATTCGAGATTCGTACGACTCGCTCTTTCATACACGACATATTATCACCTCTAAATCAACTTTCATACGACAGATGTGGTCTTTCATGCATCCGGCAGCCTACCAACATATAGCACTGTTAGTCGCTATCTAACACTGCCTGCTGTTTTCCAGCCTTCGTGGATCATATGTTCTGAATGTTTAGGTATGGCAGTCATATTGGCACAATACAAATGAGTGCTTCAGTTAAAATAATATATGATTCTTTGAAAAACTCTCACATAGTTTTTACAACCTACAAAATCAAATGTTACGTTTGCACGACAGTTGTACAGAAAGTAGGAAGCATATTTAATTACCTTATTTATTCACATAGTACTTACAATTAAATATGTGTACAGGTGTTGAAAATAAACATTTCAGGTAAGAAAGTATTGCACATATATTTTATTTGTGATTTTCAATGAAATACTTGTTAAAAATAACTGTTTATCAATTAAATATATTATCTTTCTACCAAAATTAATTTGTTTTTAAATTTTCTTGTAGCTTTGGAACATAACCCCTCTTATTATATGCGTGTATACGATTCAACTTTCACGCCGCACTTATTATATGCGTGTATACGATTCAACTTTCACGCCGCACTTATTATATGCGTGTATACGATTCAACTTTCACGCCGCACTTATTATATGCGAGTATACAATTCAACTTTCACGCACATTTTCAGGAAGACATAGTGTATGAAAGTAGAGGACTGCCTGTATTCTACTACTGTACTGTACATCACTTAATATAGTTGGCATCGTTAGGAGTCTCCTGTGTTTGTTGACTCTGTGTTTGAACTTGGCAGGAGACGAGTGGCAGCTCCGTTCCCCCCATTCTCAACCGCATGCAGTCGTTTGAAGAGCCGCCAACCTACAACCGCACCAACAAATTCACTAGTGGCTTCCAGGCCCTTATATATGCCTATGGTGTTGCTAGCTACCGTGAAGTCAACCCAGGTAATGCCACACACACATACATGTTCTCTGGTAGATATTCATGAACAATTTATGTAACTGTAACGTATGTATTCCCCCTCCCCCTTTTCTACTCCACATAAACTTCTATTCAGATTGCTTCATAAATTGTGTGTTTATGTTTGTTCAATGGCCTCTTTATTTTTGTATGATTAAATGTCAGGCATGTAGAGAAATAGTAAATAAATAATAGTAGAAACTGTAATTATGGACATGAAAGTGTACATAAAATATATTCCTAAATTAAAATAGTAAAAACTGAAAAATTTAACACTTTGTAAGCATGCTTGAATGAACCACCATCAATTTTCTAACCATTTTTTTTTTTTAATTAAAATGGTTTATCAGTAAAATTGTAATAATATCCTCAGATATAGATTCTATTGACTTACTAGCTACTTGCGTGAAGGAGGCATATCAGCTTGCACATTTTATTCTGGGGTTGTCTGTTGGTGATACAGTCGACTACGGATCTAGTTTTTCAGGGGACTGTTAAGAAATTTCAGTATAGGAGGGATTTCAGTACGGGAGAGTTCTGACATTTATATCAAAATACAACTTCTGACCGTATTAGACTTAATTTTGAGTGTAATGAGAGCTGTATATTATCTGTGAATAAAGTTTAGCTAATAAACACAATAAACATGGGAATTTTAGAAAAATCATCATGGTATTAGTTTTACTGTAAATAATACATCAAAAAACCTTTCAACTAAACTCTTTTAAATGAAGAATATAACATCTCAAAACACAGTATATAATTGATTGTAATCTGACACCAAATGCAAGCTGACCTAAAACTTTCAAACCGCCTGAAAATGAAAATAATGACACTGAATGCAAGTCAAATTTTTAATGTCCGACACGCACTCTTGCATCTGAGAGTACGCAGAGAGATTATCGATCGGGCGGTGTGTTCACGGCCGGAGGATTACCTCTCCATGCTGCTGACACTTCACACACGAGACAAATGTATGTCTTTTATTAAAGTAATTAGTTATATTTCACTGCAAAAAAAAAACCCCCATAATTTTGAGACAGAAATGAATAAATGAATTGATATAATTTATTTCTTCACTGTCTTCAATAATTAATCATTCAAAACCACGTCCTGTGATTTTCCCTGTCGTGAGTTACACTGAACTCTGGCTCGGTACTTATCCATTATAGATGACCAGAGGTCAGAACCGTACATTTTAACAATTTATTCAAAAGACACTTGCGTCTATTAGGAATGTCACACTCTATTCCACGATTCCTTTATACCCTTGATTCTTGAAGAATCGTATAATCAAGTCTCGGAAGTCCAAGAATCGAAGCAATAAAAACCAATTACTACAAAAACATAACCTATCACCTCTTAAAAACGGTTCAAAATTACTTTTTTTATGCCAGTAATTGAATTACTCTTGAAAAATTATTTTGTGTGAAAATATGAGATGCGGAAATAATTTGAAAATAAAACTGTACTGGCAGTGTACAAATTTACCATTTAGTATATTAGTATTTGGTAGCTTCAGTTCGGTCGCTATTTGGTAGTTTTTTTTTTAGCAAGTTTCGTTAAATTTTAAAAAGTAGGGGTGTGCGGAATCCCGAACTTTGGGAAAAATTTATGTTCACGTCTGTAGGTATTGTTTACACTCTTTACGTAAGCGATTATGGTTTGATGAATAAAATATTGTTGAGAAAGTCTCTATTCTTCCGCTTATTCACAGATTTCAAAGATCGTTACATAAGCTAAAGAAATGTTTGTACATCATGTGTTATGTAACTTTAACACTATGTGTTTATTGCGAAAATCAACTAAAACTGGTTGCAGAAGTATTATGAAGTTACGGTGCACCGTGCGCACTGGATTTGTCCTACATACGAGCGACATCTGTAAGTTCCAAGTATCAATTGCTGGTTGATTTTACAACGCGAGTTTCAATATAAATAAAGTGAACATTCACGTAAAAATAAGCTAGTACACGAAGAATGTTTAATTCCACTCCAACTGTTTTAACTATTTTACTGAGATCTAACGTGTTTTTTAATATGGGTTTGGTTAAAATGATTTGTAACACGCCAGCAAATTGTCTTTGTTTTTTGTCTGGAATGTGTTTGTTTTTAATTGTGTTGTGCTCACTCGTTGCCGGGACGTTGACAAACTCCATACGTAGCAAGTTTGCTACGAAAAAAAAAATTAATTGACTTGGCTACTTTAACTTTTGTTATCTATATAGGAATTAACTTTGTTAGCATACAGATTCGGTATGTTGCGTACATAACCTGGCTGATAAAACTTGGCTGTGATTCACTGTTCGTGTTATATTATTTAGGTTAGTAATAGGCTACTACTATTGTAGGCCTAGTTTAAATAATTAAATTTTACACCCTCCTATACAGTTTTTAGTTCTGTAAGGTAATTGGTTGTGACTAAAACAATTATAATTTTTGGAATCTAGAGTGGTATCGGCATCGAGATCGAGAATAAAAAAAAAGTGGAATCTTTACATCCCTAGTGTGTATTGAAATAAATTAATATAAATCCTCAGATTTTCCCTCAAGAAGTTACTGTAAATGAACTTTATGCTTGGTAATACAAGTCTCTCGATGTTCAAACAATTTTTGTCAACAAGTTTTAAGCTCAGGTATATGCTTCTGGGCATATAATTTTATTTGCGAAAATTTTGCCTATTGATTTAAATTAATATTACGTTTTTAAATCATATTGTTTTTACACCAGATACAATGAAACACCGTCCATACTGGAAAAAAACACTTAATAACAAAAGTAAACATCTTTGCAAATAATTCCTTGTTAAAATGTATTGCATAACATTTTTAGGCGAAACCATTCTCTTTGAAATGGTAGTGATGATAGTAGTTATGAGCGGTAGACAATCTTTATAAAATTTCTACGTTCACCAGGCGCACTTTATTTGCTCTGCGGCCAGGCGTGTGAAAGCAAACCCGCGCGGCAGAGAGGGGGAGAGGATGTATTTTTTCTTTTGCTAGACAACTACTTCCCCTTTTCAAGGCATGTAAGGGGAGGAAGGAAGGTGAGCATCTGAGACAGGCAGAAAGGGAGGTGAGAGAGTGTGGACGCTAGGTTGCCACGCTGGTTTGCTAGGTAACCACTTCCCCTCTTGTCAGGCGTGTAAGGGAAGGTAGCAAGCCAGACTCGCACGTCGCATGCAGACGTGGTGTTGGGAACATGGGAAGACGGACAACGTGCCACAGAGCAGTGATAAACGGTGGCACAGGATGCATGTTACTGGATGTTTGCATAAACAACAATCTTAAAAAAGATTGTTGCGGGAAATCTGAGGTGATGGGACCCGAAATATACTTTGATGGACGCAACAACTAATAAACAATACAAGTGGTTAAAAGAGTTTTGCCGGGACCTCTGAAAATTAATTGTGAATGCAGTTTATTGGTACATGCATTTTCGGTACGAGAGTCGACTGTAATTTTACTTTCTTCTTAATGTTCTGTTAAAGTAAATTGATGGAATTCTTATCAAACATACCTGGTATGATGTAGTTCCCCTCTATTTATGTGACTGAATATATATTTTAATGATGGAAATGCTGCAGTTTAATTTTTGTGAAGACTCTTGAAAACAATTGTATGATTAAAATCTATACAAAAATATTAGCTTTAGAAAATTTCAGATTAAAAATTCTTTATGAAGCTAAAAATATTTTTAGTACCTACTTATAAATTAATTACATAAATTCTAACATTTCATATTTAAGAGCTCCTGTATGGTTATTTATATTTTTTTAAGTTGTATGTTCCTATTGCTTTACTCTAGAGAGGGAGCTGATAATAAGAAATACAAGTAAAAGTTGGTTATTGGTATTTTGTGTTAGTATTTTGTCACATGTATGTGGAATGCATTGTTTTCAGCTCCATATACAATCATTACTTTCCCGTTCCTGTTTGCGGTTATGTTTGGGGATTTTGGACACGGCCTGATTATGATGCTGTTTGCTGCGTATATGGTGATAAAGGAGAAGCCGCTGGCTGCCAAGAAGATAGACAGTGAGGTGAGCAACTGCTACATTGCAGAGGTGTTACTTGGGTTATGTTAATAATATACATCCTTGTATTTTAGAATGACGTGACATATTTTGGATACAGTAAGACCCAGACTCTACAACAGTAGCGATTTTGCAGCATTAGCAATTGTAAGGGTTGTGGCAAATTTAACACTTCTAAAATTAAATTGCCACTAGAGGACTGTACAACGAATTTCAGCGAGAAAACTACCGACCGGCAGGAGCTGCGCACGACTCAACTTACCACCAAGATGACTAACACGAAACTGCTCTCTTCTTCCTGTAGCTCAGGACCGCCAACCCTTGAAACAGAATTGACAATGGATAAACGCGCACCAAGTCAGGCGTGCTGAAAATTTAAAATGGGTTTTGCACAAGTATTGAGAGGTCAGTAAAAGAAACTACTACTGGTCTAAAATTCAAACCAATCCATATTTACAAGGCCACAAATCCATATTTTCCAGATTACAAGTCCAAACATACCGCCCACCATGAAATGCTGAAATTTCAATAAAACTTAGCACTGTGCGGGTAATGGGCACAATTTAACAATTGAACGCTAGAAGACTCCATTAGCAGTGCGCACTGTAGTGACGCGCGCAATGCCATCTCCTCCTGGATGAAGCTCTTCCGCACGTGCAAGACACCACTTCAAAGGTTAGGATTTGTTCCCCAATGACACGTACCAGGTGGGTCTTGAAGGACTTAGTCCTGGCCTCCAACAGGCCTGCAAATTGAGGGGCAGCAGGTGGGTTGAAGTGCCAAGTCACTCCAAGGGATGTGGAAGCATCAACAACTTTTTTCTGGTGAGAGGATGATGTCAGAAGCTGCTGGAGTTCCATCAGGTAGTTGTGGGCTTCGACAAGGTTCGTCCCACAGTCACTGTACATCTCGGAATAGATTAGGCAATTTGTTTTTGGGCAGAGCTACCCCTGAACCTTGTGCCTTGGTGCTGGCAGTGTCTTGAACCTGGCATTTAGACTCAACTTCGAGGGCGTCTACCATTTCCATTTATGAAGAAATGTTTTTCTTCAAATTCTACCATGTGCCCTGCATGCTCTGTAGCATTTAAATCAGGCAACTTATCAGCTAACATTAGTATAGCAATAATAAACATCAAAATTCTCATGAACAACAAGCAAATTCCGTTTGGCTAGATCATTCATAACCTGAGCGAGATTGTAGGTGAGCTTGAGGTGATTTTCTGCCATAGGAATACTTAAAACCGCCGCCTTTGCCTCGGACATCTTTTGGCTATGAGAATTCAACACCTCATAAACAAGGATCAGATGAGAAAAAGAAATTATGATGGCAGCCAAATAACTACACTAACTTGAAACCAAACATGATTGCGAATGCTGTCAACAGTATTCCACAAAACAGCAAGAGTAGAAAGTCATCCGGCACTAACTGGAAACGCCTATAACCTTAAAATGAATACATGATGGATGTAACTGCACAAAATTACAAGTGCGCGTAATATCATTCATGCAAAGAACGGGTCACAGTAATGATCGGGTCAAGTGAACAACTTCTAAAATGCATTAAAAAATTTTTTTTGGCTAGTTGCTTTTGCCACTCAAAATGACTGTGTACTCTAAAGACCTTTTTTGAAAGGAAGGCAATCACGAACGGGAGGCAGGAACAAATGATTGGAACAAAGAACCCATGCGCCGACATGTGGACACAATGGAAACGGGGAGAAAGCTCTGGCACTGCGTGCACTCAAAGGAACACAGCATACAGAAAATAAAATTAACAGGAACTTTTACTGTTCACTGTCTGCGGCATCCACAAGGCATTTTTTTGACGATGAAAACTAGTTTTTTATTGTACTCTAAGCATACGCACCCCAACGAACACTGTAGCACGCACATATTTTACTGCCATCACAACGGCAATGCAACAACGAATACGTACGCTTAAACGACAATGCATGCAAATATCCGGTCTGAGAGCCAGAGATTTCGTGGCGAATTTTAACACTACTAAAATTAAATTGCTCCTAGAGGACTGTACAATGAATTTCAGCAAGAAAATTATCGACCGGCGGCAGCTGCACACGACTCAACTTACCGCTTAGATGTCCAACATGAAACTACTCTCATCTTCGTCTAGCTCATGACCGCCAACCTTTGAGACAGCATTGACAATTGATAAACGCGCACCAAGTCAGGCGTGCTGGAAATTTAAAATGGGTCGTGGACAAGTATTTCGAGGTGAGTAAAAGAGACTACACTAAGTTCTGCTGTAATATTACTACTGATCTAAAATTGTATCCAATCTATATTTACGTCACAAGTCCAAACAGTAAGACAACATCGTTGGGAACCGTCAAAAAATTTGCTAGTGTTTAAGGAAAAAAAAAATTAAGAAAAATATTAAGAAGTCAAAATTAAAATGTATCAAAAAATGTTTGTTAGCACGCAGCCATCAAATGGTGGGGCTAAGTGGCATTGGGAACCCTCTGTCACCCATCTTCTCCACCACTGATGTACCATTATCCAGGCTTATCCTTTATTTTTTCTATATTGGCTCGCCCAGAAACCTGTAGACTTAATTGATTCATGTGTGGTTAATTTATCTCCCACACTCTCTAAGTAGCGTGCAGATCTCTCCTTAGCTTAACTCCTGAAAGCAGTTGGACCACCTGGGATAGGGAGGCAGTGCATGTTGTTACATAGCGCCGATTACTTGCAGATCTGGAACATTTTCTTTGGCGGGCGGTACATCATCCTGCTCATGGGCTTTTTTTCAATGTATACGGGCCTCATGTACAACGACGTGTTCTCAAAGTCGCTCAACATCTTTGGCTCTTACTGGACGGTGAACTACAACGAGAGCACGGTGATGACCAACAAAGATCTGCAGCTCGACCCCAGGTTCGACTACGTTCAGCACCCGTACCCCTTCGGCCTGGACCCCATCTGGCAGGTGTGTTGTGTTATCGCTACCGTAACTTCCAAATATGTAGAGTGTAGTGGAACACTGGACAGTTAATCTCTGCATGTTCAGAATGGCTGGGTATGAAAGAAAGAAATCTGGAGTTAATTTTTTGTAGAAAATGCATTGTGCCCTTACTCTTTCAGTATACAATAATTATTGTTGTTACTTTGTGTAACATTTAGATCAAAGTAGGGGGGGTGGGGTGTTTTTTTTTATTTTTGCAGGTTTTTAAACTTGCTATCTAAATGTAATGTTTGTATGGAAAAACTGTTTATTGAATCAAAGTTTTTGGGTTTATTCAATCACAGTTTTTGGGGACTATACCATATAATAATATTTGTAACAGGACTGCTGAATCTCCAATTGTAGATTTTTGCAGATATAATTTATTTCTTACTAGTGAAACCCTCTTAAGAAGTTTCATTCTTAAGAAGTTAATTAATTTTTCACCTTGTCTTTATATGTACACATGTATAATTTAACCCTTTTAGTTTTGCTGGTGCATAAGCATGAATTTTTTTATTCATGTTACAAATGTCTTAGCAGGGTTATTACCTTATTTAAAATTGTATTTAAAAAAAGCACTCGTCAAATTGTTTATTCTGTATTAAGTAATGCAATAATATTTGATTGCAGGTGGCCAATGCAAACAAGATAATATTCTTGAATGCATACAAAATGAAAATCTCTATCATTATTGGCGTTCTTCACATGATATTTGGTGTCGTGCTGAGTGTGTGGAACTACACGTAAGTTTGTAATATCTAGGGATACAATTTTTTTGCGTTCGTGAAATTTACGAAAATTTATGCAAATTTCATATGAAAATGTGAAAAGCTAAGAATTTTCAACTAAATCGCAAAAAATTGTTCTGAAAAAAGTAGCCTAGTTGTTCACAGGAAATGAAGCATGAAAGAATTACTATATTTTTATGTTTATTGTAATTCACGTTAACTAACATTTCGTTAGAACGAAAAACTGTTTTGGTCCCGACAAGTGGCAATGCAATACTAAACGTTTGTTTCACTTTAACGAATTTTCACCTTATGATTTTAGGCGCATTATGAAAATATTCACATAACGGACACTTCCGTGCAAACGCAATGAATTGCGATTTACTTTCTCCCCCACAAATCATTTGTAACAGAAAATTGGTATAATGTTGCAATGTTTACAAATATGCATCGCACGATTGCTATCCCATAGATAGTAAAGTGGCTTGAGAAAGCAAAACCACTGAAACATGTTGCACAAAATGGAGTCCAACATAGTGCACTTGTGGCGCGACAGCAGGCGTGCGAGCTATGCAAGATATCTTTGTCTTGTACAGCAGCTAAATTATTTTCTTGGGTATGGCATCTGTGGCCGAGCTCCACACATTTTTACATTTTACACGCCAGGCAAGGTTATTTTGTTTATGAACCTGAGTGAACAAATTTTTGCCGATTGCGTCACTAGTGTTCCATGCCCTGCTTTGGTAAGCTATGAAAATTGGCATAAGAATTTGCGATGCCGCATGTTTTATGTTTTTGCCTTTTAATGCAAATAAATTTTTTAATGCTGTTTAATATACATAAAAAAAATTTTACTACATGTATTTTAAAGTGGCTTAAAAGTTATTGTGCATAGTCTATAGCTGTTAAATGAATCTAAAATACATGTAGGCCCTAGGCGTTTTGAGATAGGCCTATCGTATTGTAGTAGAAACCGAAACTATGTAAAAGATTAAATAGAAGTTTGGAATTACAACAAGATGTCCAAAAAGTGTTTTTTTTTGTCTAGTTAAAAAAATATTGAAGGCCACTACATAATTACTGGTGGTCAAGCAGAAATGTTTGTCTTAAATTTTGTAGTTGGTAAAATTAAGATAGTCTGAATTTTTGGAATTAAAAGTATAGTTGGAAGTAACGTGATGATGATGTACGTGTAGGTATTTCCAGCGGCCGTCAGAAATATTCCTGCAGTTTGTGCCTCAGATCATCTTCCTGGTCTTCCTCTTCTTCTACATGGTGCTGCTCATGTTCATCAAGTGGACCACCTACGCCCCCAACAACCGTGAGTCACTTAACAACCCTCTTGCCACCAGCTTCATATTCCAATGGGATTGTACGTTCACACAAGTGGCCAGTTAAACATTTTGAAGTAGTGTTGTTTTCTGGTGGAAAGAAATGCTGCTATACTGCGGAGGTGAAAGCCACTACACACGCACTTGTAACTGTTTGTTCCAAACTTCCACCTGGTACAGTTTGTTCATCTGCAAAGGAAAAACTTTCCAAATTTTATGTTCAGAAAATGTTTATTACAAGTTTGATTCTTGATTTAAATTTTTCCGATATTTTCAGAATCGCTGTGTAAAGTGAAATTGAACGAGAACTTTGCTAGTAGTCTGGGAGAGATGCTGTGACCTGGGAGAGATGATGTGGCCTGGGAGAGATGCTGTGGCCTGGGAGAGATGCTGTGGCCTGGGAGAGATGCTGTGGCCTGGGAGAGATGCTGTGGCCTGGGAGAGATGAGAGTTACAGTCGGACCTGATTTTTACATGTACTCTACTTAACAAGGGCAGCAGTTTTATGAGGCCATTTTTAGAAACTATCAACAAATTGCAAACATTGATGAAGAATAAAAGAATCTCAGCAAGAAATGTAATAAATTGCAATAAAAATTGAAAAAAAATGTGTGTGCTAGTTTACAGTGATAAAACATATGGGTTGTAGTGTTGCTACTCTAGCAGCACCTTGCTAAAGATCAGTCTGCACTGCGCGCACGTGATCCACTATAGCAACAAGGCCGGTCAACAACAGCACGAGTTACACAGCCCATCCTGATGCCCCACCTAATGGCTGTTATTTGCTTTGGTTGACGTCGGAACCTTACCCGTAAGATAGCTGGGAAGCAGGAGTCATCTGCTTGGCGGAGTTATTGCTGGGAGCGGTATTGTATGCTTTCGGCAAATCGATAATGGCTCGCTGGGCACGAGGTGGAGCGTTTTGGGTGCTGTCCTAGTTTGCACTCCGGTAGGTGTGTAACTGGACAGCAACTTGAGACAGACCACCTTCTCTGCGGCTGATGGCCAGCTAATGGATGCTGGTTTCTGTGGAGGTGTGGGAGGCAGTGGCGAGATGGCACGTGGGACTTGCCAGAGTAGGCTTCTGCTTCTACTGGTGCAGATGCTGGATGTTCACCTTTGCTGAGCTGCTTCCTCTCTCTTCGGCCATTTGCTCTTTGGTTGATGCAACAACGGTCCAGATCACCGAAGTCTATGGTCTGTTAGCTGTCCAGGTGTAAGTCCTCGAGACACAGAAGGATTATCATGATGCCCCAGTCCACCGAGGTGCATTCTTGTATCAGTCACCCGGTTTGCCACAAAAGTCTTTCAAACATGAGGGGACGTCTTTATCCAGGAGAGTGCGACAGATGCCTCGGATCAAGTATATATGCTGTCTAACTGCTAGACAGGTGTAAGGGTGTCGAGCAGCGAACGTAAACATCTAGAAAGCAATACAGCAGCACACAACTCCAACCTGGGAAGAGGAACTCGCTTCAATGGAGCTACCTTAGTTTTAGCCAATAGTAAATGAGTGTTGCTCATACCAGATTTAGATGCAGCTCGAAGATACACAACAGCAGCAGCGTAGAATCAAAAGATCGCTCCATTAAAACTGGATAATAGCTGGAGCCAATTATATTTTGTCACGTTATAACCAGTAGAGAGCAAGAAGGCTGTAGGGTGAGTTCCGAAAAAACCAGTGACTATCTCAGATATCAAGTCGCTTGACACAAAACCAGTGACTATCTCAGATATCAAGTCGCTTGACACAAAACCAGTGACTATCTCAGATATCAAGTCGCTTGACACAAAACCAGTGACTATCTCAGATATCAAGTCGCTTGACACAAAACCAGTGACTATCTCAGATATCAAGTCGCTTGACACAAAACCAGTGACTATCTCAGATATCAAGTCGCTTGACACAAAACCAGTGACTATCTCAGATATCAAGTCGCTTGACACAAAACCAGTGACTATCTCAGATATCAAGTCGCTTGACACAAAACCAGTGACTATCTCAGATATCAAGTCGCTTGACACAAAACCAGTGACTATCTCAGATATCAAGTCGCTTGACACAAAACCAGTGACTATCTCAGATATCAAGTCGCTTGACACAAAACCAGTGACTATCTCAGATATCAAGTCGCTTGACACAAAACCAGTGACTATCTCAGATATCAAGTCGCTTGACACAAAACCAGTGACTATCTCAGATATCAAGTCGCTTGACACAAAACCAGTGACTATCTCAGATATCAAGTCGCTTGACACAAAACCAGTGACTATCTCAGATATCAAGTCGCTTGACACAAAACCAGTGACTATCTCAGATATCAAGTCGCTTGACACAAAACCAGTGACTATCTCAGATATCAAGTCGCTTGACACAAAACCAGTGACTATCTCAGATATCAAGTCGCTTGACACAAAACCAGTGACTATCTCAGATATCAAGTCGCTTGACACAAAACCAGTGACTATCTCAGATATCAAGTCGCTTGACACAAAACCAGTGATACTATCCTTTTTCGTTTTGCGGTATTTTGCATTGATACAATGAAGGCTTTATAAAATTACATTGACAGAAAAGAATTTAAATATGAAATTCACAAACTAAATACATAATATTTCATTATAAAATATTAATTAATTTAACTAAAGTTATTTCAATTGGTTGATAAAACAGCTTAAACTGATCAGAGTACCTGGTCACCGATAGATTTCAAAATGAAAAGGTAATAAAATCTTGGATATTCCTAGTTGAATAAACAGAATTCCAGAAACAGTGGCTAAAACATTATTTAACCCAGCCTTTACATAGCAATGAACAGTAAAACTTGGTGCTGGAAAACCAAAAATGTTCCCTGAAAGACATGGTTAAGAACAAGCAAGTGCCTACAAACGGCACGCCTCATCTTGCACCAGCTGTCTCAATGTCCTGACTAAGTATGGAGCTGAGCAGACCCCGTGAGTGACAGTGTTAAGTCGATAAATCTCAACTGGTTGCTCCTCTGATGCTCTCCAAATGATTCTAGTCACGATGCTTGGGATGTATCATGAACTGCCAATACATTTGCTTAATATCTGCAGTGAAAACTATGTTTAGGATTCTGAAATTAAGCAAAACCGTAACAATGTCTGTCTGTGCAACTTTGGACCAGTTAAACAGACATCATTAAGAGACACACCAAAGTCTGTTTTTAACGAAGCATCAAACACTACGTGTAGCTTGGTGGTAGTGATGCCTGGCCTTTGCACGCAGTGGTGTGGAATATAGTATGCGTTCACACTTCCCAGGCCACCTTTTACATTGCTCATGTGTCCGGCAGCCAGGTAGTCTTGCATGAAGGCAACATAATCTGCTTTCACCTCTGGTGGTTTTCTCAGCCGGCGCTCTAAAGGGTGAAAATGGCGCACAGCAGAAGAGGCTGGACCTCCCAATATTGGCTCGGGGGATTCAAATAGTAGGACTACACTGTACCTACTGGTCAGCTCGAGTGTAGCCTTCAATGAACATCTTTTTACTTAACACATCTTCTGGGGCTGGTGATAATGTGCCCGCAGGCAGTTCTTAAATTTCCGACACTTCATCCTAGGTGGGCTGCTGTACACTTGAGATAGACATGATACCTGGTTCCATTAGCACCCAACCCAGCAACGTATCAATAGCAGTTGGCGTTCCTGGGGGGCCAGTAACTTTCTTCCCTGTCAGAAGCTGAGGAAATATTTCTGCAACCTGCAAAGTGTCAATTTCTCCTGGTGTGGCAAAGGTGGGATCAGCCTGTTGCAGCTGTCTAATATGTTCCCAAGCATCTGGTTTAGGAAATGTTGAAGGAGCAGGTGAGGTAATTTGTGGCAAAACTAGGGCCTCAATGGGCAGACGTGGCTCCTTCCGTCCGCTAGATGTTGTGATACACGAGGCAACATCTTTTGCACTGGTAAGCAGGGTGTGGGCAAGTTCATGAAGTGGAATTGGTAGGTTTTGATACTTGATACCTACGTAATCGAGGCAGGCATGATTCAGTAATGAAATTGGCTTGGCATGCCAAAGTCAAGCAGAACTCTTAACAGGCTGGCAGTTTCCACAAACATCCTGAACATAAGCAACAGCTCTGGATAACATTACATCAGGTGGCTGTGAATCTTTGGGAAAGGAAGACAACGGTGAGGGTGCTGTCCTCATTTGCAGGTGTACCAACAGTCACTTCACCCTTTGCTGACTGTGATTCTGTGGTAGTAGGTTTATCTGATGGGAACTGCAGCATCGTGTTATGACGAGCATTACAAAATTGACAAGATTTGGTTGATGAGCAACTCTTTACTTGGTGAGCAGCTTGAAGGCAGTTTATACATAATGGTTTGTCCTTTGCCATTGAAAAATGTGCCTGAGGGTCCTTTTGCACAAATTCATAGCATCTATGGATGGTATGATCACCCTTACAAAGGCAACACTTTTCTGAAAGGGACTTATCAAATAAACTACCTTATGAAGTACGATGCTGCTGAGGCACTTTGCGATTTTTAATTGATTTAGGCTGGCTATACTTCTGAGATGTGTACATACTATGACTTTGCTCGACGTGCAGTGTTTTTCAGGAAAATCTCTAAGGTCACTCAATGTAGGGATGTCAAGTTCATAAACCACTAGTTCCCATTGTTTTCTTAATTACTGGTCCCTGCGTTTGCAATAAATGCCACAGCAACATATCCCATTGATCTACTGGCAGGTTCAATGCCTTCAGAGCAGCTTCATTTTCAATGATATCATATAACAAGCCTCGCAAGGATTGGGATGAAACTGTAGTAGCCACAGGAGCTTGCAAAAGTGCATCTATATGATTTGCCATGATCCGGTTTTTTTACCTACCGTTTAATCAACAGATTCCAAGCAATGTCAAAATTATCCGAGGTCATTGGAAGTTACTGAATAAAAAATAATGGTTCTCCAGAAAGAGAAGATTTTACGTAAGTGAAACGTCCACATTACTGAGGTCCTTGTTATTTCCAATCAAGGTAGTGAACAAATTGGAATAATTTAACCAACCGTTGATTTCTTCAGAAAATGTGGGGAGCTTGATGACTAGAAGGGAGACTCGATCATGCGACTGGGGGGTTGTTCACTGTTCTGATGAAACTGATAGCTGCTTTAGCGACTGAGCGACACACACAACCTTATAATAAGCATCATTGAGCATTTCAAGTCGCTTGCTGTGTTCCACCCTTTTGAAAGATGCGTCCTCATTACCATGTGCTTTGATTAGATGATCATCCTCCTCGTAACTTTTGATGGACGGCAGATCCTGGCATGTGGCTTGGAAAAATTGTTGTTGTGAGGGGTTGTTGAGGGCTTGATCTGCCAATAGAGGCACTCTGTGCAGACGATTTTCGGCTCATTGCAGTTGCAAGTGTGCTGTAGCTGTCACTGTGGTTATTCGTGTGGAGTTTCGGAACTTTGCAAAACTTAAACGGTAAATATCACCATAGTTCCCAGCATTAATAAAAGTGATCTCACAACACGTGGTGTGAAGTTACATACACTTGCACCCGATTCGCTGAGACCTACAACAACACTTCCAAAATTGCGTGAAAACCAGACGTGTGTGGTAGGGTGTAGGCCGAACTAAATGCTGTTCATCAAGTCACAATGCAACTGCGCGCCATGCGTGAATGATAAACAAAAGTAACTGGCAACAAAAAAGATTCACAAAAACATGAAATGTTTATAGTCCGGCCCGGAGCACCAAAATGTCTGGGCACGGTGCAACAATAATGCACTGTATATTTTATATAGTTCATTACAACGATAAAATGATGGCGCACAACAAAACAACACGTTCCGAAGCCATATTGCGCACAAATAACACCTTTATGTTTATCTGTTTTTTAAGTCAAGATGGTGTCCATGAAGTGTGGGCAGGAAAAACAAATTAATTTGTTTGTGTATAATGCGAACCACATAAAATACACGAGTCTAAACAGTATTCATGTGTTCACTTACAAATAAAGCTGTTGAATGCACACATCAGTTTACCAGTAAGAGTTACGAACATGCTGGTATAGAGCATAGATATTTCCTAATAAAGCAAAGTTGCGAGTGACAAACTAGTATTGTGTGGGATTGTGTTTTGGTGTGTGTGTATGCATGCTTGTTGGACCATGTACTCAAGTATGTAATGTTGGCAGCAACTGCGACCAGCCCGTACTGCGCCCCGTCGATCCTCATCACCTTCATCAACATGGTGCTGTTCAAGTCAAGCCCCGTGTTCGCAGAGTGCTCAGCCTTCATGTTCAGCGGGCAGGTGCGTACAGTGCTTGTCACAAAACCGCTCCCTCCCCATATTCCCTCCTTCCCCCAAGCACTACCACCCTTTCACCATGAACTTAGTA
>NQII01002969.1:168797-237510 GCA_002778355.1 Clitarchus hookeri
TCCACCCTGTGTGCTCAAGCGCACACACATTTTTAGGCTGGAAAATATTCTACTCCCATTAAGCATTTAAAAATAATTGTGCTACTGTTAATCTATAGCGATGATTATGTGACAACACATGGTGCTGCCATTACACCAGGTAAGAACACATAAATATACTTTTTTTAGTGTGTCAACCTTGTATTTAATATGGAACACGACAGTGCATTCGAAAGTCGTGTAGCTGTAGCTCATACTTGTTATGACCACAGTATGCCTGCTGATGTTTACAGGCGACACTGCAGAAGCTGCTGGTGGTGACAGCACTGCTGTGCGTGCCCTGGATGCTGCTTGGCAAGCCACTCTACATGATGCGTGCCCGTCGCTCCATGCATGTGCCTGTGAGTATTCACACCAAGGTCGTAGCCATACTTGAGCCAGTGCAGCCGGAACTGCATTCACGTTAGTAGTGCTTTCTCTGTTTATCATGTTATGCCGGCTGTTTCTTTTCATGTGTATTAATCTGTAGTTTATTGGGAGAATAAAAACTAAATTGAAGAATGTAAAAAGTTTATCTGAACATGTGGAGGAGAGCACAGCATTCATTAACAAACATTGTATACTGACCCAAGATGGTAGCATCTATTACAAAGCACTTTGAAGGGTCTCACCCTTCAAANGTGCTGAGTATGTAAATTACTCAAAATTGTATTTACAACCGTATCTTCAATGAAGTTTGCTGGCTTTTCAATGATTTTAAACTTNCTCACCCTTCAAAGTGCTTTGTATGTAAATTACTCAAAATTGTATTTACAACCGTATCTTCAATGAAGTTTGCTGGCTTTTCAATGATTTTAAACTTTCATTTACCTTCCTTACTTTATTACTTCATCTGCTCCTGGCTGGTTTCCTCATCTTGTGTTTGGGGCCGTAGTAGTTGTATTGCCTGCACACTGGTCTCCCAGCACAGTGATCTGGGTCGAACCAGGATTTCCATAATACTTAGGGGAAATATGACGGGTTGCTTCTGGCTGTGGGTTTTCTTGGGGTACTCCTATTCCATGTAAGGGGGTACCTTGGTGGTTTAGTGTTCAGACTACTCACCTCCTTCCTACCAAGGCAAATAGGGTTCAATTTCTTGTAGGGTCACCCAGATTTTCACACGTGACATACTTGACAGACATTGCTGTTGGCTTGTGATTTTTCTTAGGGCACTAATTTCCCTCTGCTGCATTCTCACCTTCACCGGTGCGCAAGACATTGATAACTGTAAACCTAAATGTCGCGGCTCCCTTGTTTGCTATACCATTGCATTCCGTCACTGCTTCATCTCAGGGTCTTTCTGCTGCATTGCACTTATGAAGAATTGGCAGCTGTGGTTCCCACCTCGACAGTCTCAAGATGTGGTGGGAGTTACCTTGCCCTTAGGTGTGTCTTGCACCAGCGATGCTCAAAGTGAAATTACTGGTCATTCATCATCCCAACATTGAGGAGAATGGATCTCTCCTTGCAGTTCCCACCATCTATTTACTACAATTTTTTAAAACCTTTTAAGTGAAAGTTTACTTTAATATATTTTTCTGTAGAGGGGAAACTCAGTTTCTTCATCTTAATTGTCTACTTCCCCTTGAGGTGAAACTTGGCTTTATCGGGCTCGTGGTGTAGCAAAGAGTGTTAATGTGTTTGCAGCTGGACAGCAACCACCACCCACACTCGGCAGGCACAGAGAACGGCGACGTGGAGGCGGCCATGGCGCCAGTGGCAGTCCCAGCGGCTCCCCACGCTGAGCACGAGGAAATGAGCGAGGTGTTCATCCACCAGGCCATACACACCATAGAGTACGTGCTGGGCTCCGTGTCTCACACTGCCTCCTACCTGCGGCTGTGGGCCCTGTCTCTGGCGCACGCTCGTGAGTAGCTCCTCTCCTTATTCACCATGTACTCGATAAGGTTCAGCATCTACCATATTTACCCTTTACTATCTGCACTCTCTCTTCGAAAACAAATTTTGAAAGTAGGTGTTCTGGTCTCACATTGAGATAAAGATTTTGGAGAAAATTCAGAATTGAAAATGTTAGGTTCATCATAGCATAGACTGTTTTTTCCTCTTGCTGAAAGGTAAATTTCTGCAAAAGGGATGGTGGTGTCGACCATGTTATTTTGATAGAAGCAAAGTGGTAGATGTAGACATACATGATGCATACGCACGCCAATGATGTGGCTAACACTGTTGCGTCACCAGTGCTTGTGTTCTGGAGAAATGGCCAGCCATTGTGTTTAAAGTGCTGCATGCCCACACATCTTTGATGCACACGAAATACATTTGTTTTCATTTTACGTTAATAGAAACACCGCAATTCTAATGAGAAATAAATACAATTTAACACTAAGAGTCGGCGTAATTTATGTATTAACATGCATTGCCATTTGTTATAATGTGAATTTCACGGACACAAATGTAATTCATTTTGGTAAGTAGTGGTAAAAAAATGCTTTTTTATGCGTTTTGCCGATACCAACATTACTTTACATCTTGTTGTACATAGTATTTCGCTATACGAAATATTCAAGGAATGTTTTGTGGTATAATTTAATGTGTAGTTCATTTTTTTATGCAGAGTCATGTACTCACAGAATAGACTTTATTGGTACTCGGTACTCAGTACTCATTTTAATGGAAGAATCAGTGGTATTGAGGAATCGAAGAATCAAATCTACCCATCCCTAATAGTTAGTGTTTTTCATAGACATGTAACTCTTAAAACAGTAATAACATTTAAAAAAATTATACCATTTAGTTTCATATTTATGTTGAAGGTGTTGTGTGCCTTGTGACAATTAGCCTTTACTCATCTGTTTGTAGGTATTTGTGTTGCTCTGACTGTACCGGTAAACTGACAACTTGCGCATGTGGCGTTGATTGCCCAGCACCCAGCAGCACATGTTGCTGGGAGGCAAAACTGCTTAAGTCACCAATATAATGACGGCCCTACGTGAGGTGCAAAATTTCAATGGGTGCATTTATTTTTAATAACTATGTGATAGTTTGTGCTGTATTTTGTATTTGCAACACACATATAGCTTGACGAGTGATGCTCGTTAAGTAAATACAAGCACGACTTCGCCTTCATCGGCACACTGAATCACGTAACCTATGCAGGGTGTAAACCCCAAACAACTTGCATCCAAAGTCTGCCAGCGCGCCCCTAGACGCGGGGGCACTCACGGACAAAGGCAGCCAAGTTAGTTCGGCTTATTATCACACCTCAAAGCCAACCCCTCTCGTGTGATAGGAGCGAGTCGAGCACGCCAGCTAAGCACCTAAACTCATGTCGCAGATGCAACCCCGCATGTCGGAGACGCCTGATTTCTCCACGGACCGAGAGATGGCACCAGAGAGCGAAGCTCTCCACCCACGGAAGGAGGAGCTTACCCCACCACCCCCGCACCTTAGAGAAACCCGCGGGCATATGGAATATATGTCTGTACACAACAGCAGAATGGCAGTTCATTGTCAGCAGCTCGCTCGCACTTCCAGTGCTGGAGCTCTTTGCTAACACAGGCGGCTTTGCTACCTACCAGACGCTCTTTAAGACCTTCATCAGAAGCTCCCGAAGAAGTCAACACCCCTTTTCTACACACACACACTACCCTTCTGGTAGTGATACCAGAGTCCCTTCTCGACAACAAGCATCGAGTTACTTAGGGTTAGCCAGTATAATAGCTACCTAGCTGCATCTGCTTTGTTAGTTCAGACCCAGGTCCCCTTCACCTGGTTGGCATAGGTTAACTTCCGTTACTGTTCTTGGTAAATTAGGAGTTAGTATGGGCCACCATTTTTGTCCTCTCTGAGTAAACACGTCTTCTATTAACTTCTGAGTACTCATTACTAAGAGTGACTGTAGCTCAGACGTCTGTAGACATCAGCCTACCAGGGAAGAGCGGGAGACAGCTGCATTCCTGACCTATTTTCCAAACTTAGTGTAGGACTGTGGGCGCCCTTAACCGGGTGCAAGGATGTCAAAACAATACACATTAGACGGTCACCCATACTGTGCACCTGGTGTGTAGTACTGTAGAGCCCCAACCATTAGGTCACAAACACAATGGTCAGTCAGGCCAGTGGATTCACTCATCCACCGCGCTGAACTGTCGCCGGAAAGAGTGAAAGACTGGATCTGCAGGTCTGGCCCATTTGGTCCACACCCACGTCGTTGTCTGACTCTTGGGGTAAACCCACCACACTGAACTGTCGCTGGTTAGAGTATTCAGCTCAGCTCAACGCTTAGTTATAATCTGTACCAAGCTGTCAACCACGTGCCCCAGGTTGTGTACCGGCCAGGCTCCAGTGAACATACCATAGGTTAATCTTGACAGCCAGCCGTGTGTCTGACACACACACCTAAAACTAGCCTTACTGTGACGCCCCCATCAATCGCAGACGTCGTGCATCAAGCTTATGCGGGACAGCCGTGCACTGAAACACAAGTTTTTGGAATTGAATATATAAAAAATATTTTTTTCTCTGGAAAATTGTTTAAAGTGTGAGCTGCAGGTATTAACATGAGGGCAGGTGATACATGGGTAAGTAAGATATGATGGCAGCAGCTGATTCTCGAAAATTTGTTTTTCTGTGGGCCAATAAAGAAAAACGAATTGTGCAGGAAAACAATGAATGCAGACTTAAAGTTTAGATCTGAGAAATACCGTACATAACATCAAAATGGATGTTGTTTTGACTAACATACCAATGGTGTCATTAAAAATTACTTATTCACGTAAATTAAGGTTGCAAGTAGGCTGCAAGGCTACCAAAAATATATAAAAGTGTAGTATTTGTCGACAGGCACACACACACAAAGAAGGGAGACACATTTTCAAAATGGTTACATGGTTGTGTGATGGCGACGTTTCGCTGGCTAGGCCAGCTTCATCAGGCGGCAGGTTGTAGGACACTGCAATGTGGTGGAAGGGCGCTGTTAGTAAACCCTAGCGGGCGCGTGGTGGTCTATCGTTGATGGTGACGTCACGATCGGGCAAGTTTTGACATGTCAATCAGAGACAAAGGTTGATATCACTGGCTGACCGGGCACCGGCCGGTATACAGTACATGGCGCGTATCTTCGTGATTACGGCAGATAAGAGGATGTGGCGAGATAAAGAGCAGTTTCCAAACAAATTGTTTTGTGTTCACAGTATGCTAGCGAGAATAGACTCTTTATTTACATACGTTTATACACAAATTCACAAGCAAAATACATACACGGATCTGTATTTTGCTGCTAAAACAGACAGTTTACTTTAAATTTTATTTGAAAAACAATATTGGTAGTGATAAAACTACAAGGAAATGTAAACACAAGTAAGAATCTCAAAAAGGCAGTTATTTCAGAAAAATTTTCCCCAATCATAAAACTTCTTAAAATTTCGCAAATATTTTGCTAAATACCAAAAATTTTGCATTTATTGCAATTGCAAATTTGACGTACCTTTAGCTATCGTAGAATGTGATCAGCAATTTGCATTGTTATGTGGGAATTTTGATGGGACCAAAATAAATAATAGGGAGATACTGTTAACCTTAAATAACGGTAATGAATAATAGAGAATCCACTGTAAATAGAACCCGTAGTTTTATCCATTGCATCTTCTGCACCTGCAAATTTCAATATTGTTTACAGCATATCCAATATGTACTGCTTTGAGGACAGTAGTTTGTACCTAGACTTTGTAAATAGCTAGCATGTCTGACGATTGCAATAGTACAGAGCAACATTAGTTTTTTCTTGCCAATTCATTTATGAACAGTTCATAGTATTTTGTTGTGTGTGTATTTTTGTGACCGCTAATGCCAAATATTATTTCTGAAAAGGTAATGGTTATTTTGTATTTGTATAATTTAATTTTTGCTGAAGAGTTATATGATAACAGTTCCACTGTAGCAGCGATATTATATGTAAGTATCGTATTATATTTGGTTCTCAGCTTTGTTGTTCCACATCATTTCTGAAAGTAGGTGCTCAAAACTTGTTTGTAAAGCTCAGAAGTTGACGTTTAGACACACATTTTTGTTGAACAAATTAAGAGCTGAAATGCCTGGTACAGTTAGTAGCATTGGAAATTGCTATAGTTTGCTTACACTGTACTCATGTTTGTACACGTTGTTGAAGTGAGGAATGTTGAGTGTGTTGTGGTGTGTTGGCAGAACTGTCAGAGGTGCTGTGGAACATGGTGATGAGGAATGGCCTCACGTTTGAGAGCTGGTACGGAGGAATCTTCCTGTGGGTGATATTCTCCTTCTGGGCGGTGCTAACCGTCGGCATCCTGGTGCTCATGGAGGGGTTGTCGGCCTTCTTGCACACCCTGCGTCTGCACTGGTAAGCTGCATCTGTCCCACTTACGGCAGAGACCGCGAAACACATTGCCTCCAAGGACCACTCTTACTTACCTCGTCACCTCCGTGCTCTTGTCATATTATCATGGCAAACTAGGAAAGATTAAAGTATGATGAATCTCTATTTAAAAAAACAACTCTGAAATTACTGATTCTAGAAACACCCGTGTTAGCCTTTCTCACGCAATCATATTCTCGGAGTTGAAATGGGTAGGTTTGTGCGAATACAACTTTGTTTTTCTCTTGGTGAACGGAAAAAAAAAATTTTACGGACTTTTGTGGAACTGAAATGAAAAATAATTTCATAAGAGCTTGGTCTTTATGAATTTCATAACATTTTTGCAAGTTATTCATTATAACAAATTCATTGCAAAACCAAACCAAATAAAATAGAATATACAGAGTAATCACTGCAGGTGTTTATGCCTACATTAAAATTTCCATTTTATGTTATTTTATTTATGAAATTAAGAAACCAAACAAAATGTTCTACAGACAAAAAAATTTCTTTGCCGTTGTACTAAATAAACATTAATTAAACACCCGAATATTCACTGCAATGAAGGATTGTTATTTTGTTACAACCGTTGGCAACCAAATTTTTTCCAAAAACAAGAATGAAAGTTGCAATTTTTCGTTTTTGTGGCCACAGACATAAGACTTTGAAACTTTTCTGTAAACACAAAAAATGTCTTAAATGCTTCTTGTTTTTAGAAAGCACTACAAAATATGCAACCATTTCTTAAACACGTGTTTTCTACCAAACCTCTGGTCTGTCATGTTTTGATGACACTGTTCATTTTAGTGCTATGAAGTTTGATGGGCTTTGTCTATTCAGCATGATGCTGTTGTCTATATTAAAACACTACCAACAACCACACTTAGTGTACAACATGATAATATACAGTTGGCTCTCGTCCATGTACCGATAAACAGTATCCACAGTTAATATTCAGTGGTCCCTGCAAAACTCCTATATGCTTTTATCGCTTATCGGATGTTGCTTCGATCAAAGTATATATTGTGTCCAGTCACCTAAAATTTCCTGCAACTATAGTTTTTAAGCTGTTTGTTCATGCAAACTTCTAGTAACTAGATGTGAAATACGTCACGTGTGCCGCCGTTTATCACTGTTTTGCAGCGCGTAGTCTTCCCAACTCGTCTGCGACATGGTGCGAGTCTGGCTTGCTACCTCCCCTTACTCACCTGACAAAAGGGCAAGTGATTACCTAGCAACCAACGTGGTGACCTAGTGTCCTCTCTGTCACCAGTCTTTCTCTTTCTCAGCCGTGCACCTTTTTTTGTCCTCTTACACGCCTTTGAGAGGGGAAGTTGTTCCCTAGCAAAAGAAAAAGTGTGTCCTCTCTCTCTCTCTTTCTTTCTCTCTCTCTTTCTCTCTCTCTTTATTTCTCTTTCCTCTCTCTCTTTATTTCTCTTTCTCTCTCTCTCTCTCTCTCTTTTTCGCTCTCTCTCTCATAAAGGAAACATCAGACCATCCCCTTCACATTGACGTGTCGAATGCGAGCTTGCTACCCTCTCACCTCCTCAAACTGAGAATTACGGACGCCATCCAAACCGTAACACCGGACATGCTGACAAGAGCATGGAACGAGTTTGATTGTCGTGTAGATGTCGTTCGGGCCGCTCATGATGGTCACATTGAACATTTATGAATGTATGGTAAACAAACCTCATGGTTCCATGGTTCATTTGATTGGTCAATCAAGGTTGTAGGTTGTTTGGTTCTAATATTATAGGCCTTCAAAGTTGGGGTATTCTTTTTTACTCATCCTGTATTTTTTAAGACTTATAAATTGAAACTTTATTATTAAGACTTGTGGGTCAGTTAAAAATAATTTATTATATGCATATTTGCATAAACAATTTTTAATGTTTATGCAACTGCATAAACAAGAGTAAGCATTTAATTTGAACAAAGATAATACAGAGCAGTACCATGTGTTACAAAATCACTTACTAGAGTTTTAATTTTCTTTCCAACTCATATTGAAGTTCCTGAATGGTTTGTGTTTTTTTGTCGCATGCTTTAAAAAAAATGGATTGGGTGTGGTTTTATAGAGAAAAAAATTCAATCCTGTAAATTAAAGTATTTAATTTTTCCCTTTATAGGTTTGTTTCTTATTAAATTAGTCTTGTCTACAAAGTATTTGATACTTGCTGCTGTTATCCAAGACTGAATGACAACCTAAAATTAAATTTTTCTTCCCATTACCTGGAAAGAGAGATGATTCTCATCACTTGGTTGATACATGTTTCAATACAAACTGTTGGTCATGTTTTCGCAGATGAAGTAGGGTATTTTGGCAAAATTTAACTTTATTTGGTTTTTTTAACTTAAATTTTGGTGTTATGTTTTGTATTAATATGCATTTTGGTGTTGTTTTAGTTTTATTGCTACCCACCGTATAATGTGGGCTCTAGTAATGTAATTTGTGCTGCTTTAGGGTAGAGTTCCAGAGCAAGTTCTACTCAGGCCTTGGCTACACTTTCCAGCCGTTCTCGTTTGACGTTATCCTGGACACTGCTGCAACCACAGAAGACTAGGCGGCCAACCAGAATGTAGTATTTATGTAGTTAGCTGTTGTACCCACTAACTGTAGTGTTCGTAAGTCTATGCATATACAGTATTCTCATAAGCGACTGATTGTCCTTGCCCCTTCATTCTGTTAAACATATTTATCTTGTTCGTCTATGTGTTAAGAAATTCTGCAGTTATGTACGTGTAGTGTTATTTATGTAAGGCACAAATTATAACAGGAAACACATTGCTGAGAAACAAATCAACGTGGTACTTAATAATTATTATCTTCATTAAAGTCTGTATGTGGAAATCTTCATGCAATAGTAGCGAGTGTGATGTATGTAGTGCATTGTATTGAAAAATTTAATCTAAACTGTTCATTGTGCACTGGAAATTTGTGCGTTTGGCTGGAAAAGCGTAAAGTTCTAAAATGCAGCCATAACAACAGTTCCATTAAAATAATTCTTTACAAGATAAAAGATCTGAAATTATTTTACTTGATGCATGCAGGTTCTGAGTGCTAAATGTGATAAACGTTCCATAGGATACATGTATTCTTTTCAGAAAGCTTTAGAAATATATTCCAGTTTGATGCACCTCGTGTTTGCATTTAAGTACGTGTTGTCACACGTGTGCATACATATTTATCTAGAGTCGGTACAAAATCTCATATAAAAAATATGCAGTGTACTGTGATTAAAAAAATAATGTGAAATAGTTGTTGTGAAGTATTCGATTTTATTACATTCCGTGTTATCAGTAGTGTTTTAAATGTTGTAAAAGTGTGTGGTGAAGATTAAAGGAGATAAACTTGCTGATATACTAGTTGTGAAATTGTAGTAAATGTACAATGCACGCTGTTGTGAGTTATTATTTCACTACCACTCCCATGTAAATTAGCACTGAACTTGACACTTCTATCAGAAATTATGCATGTGATGTAAAAACAGTTTATTTGTGTATATGAATATTTAGGTATCATATTTTCTTGTGTAATCATTGCACATTTTCTAGTAAGAGCCCGGGGCAGGTGAAGACCTTATTAAAAAACAAAACCTGAACAATAATTCTATAGTATATGCGAGTGGAGCCGCGAGCACAGCTATATATAAAGGATTAAAAAAAGACAAGAAAAAAAGTGCTCATTTTACCGTGAACAGTCTATACTTGAGTTTGCTCAAAACTGTATCGGTTCGTGTACAGTTGTGATACAAGCCAGTGCATCGTTCTTCAGCGGCTAACGTCGCACCTGGTGTTAACTAAAAAAATGTCTGCAGATCTGGACACTCTAAGCGAAAATGTGGACAGAAAAATATACACTAAACAAAAATGTGGAAAGGGAAATAGAAGGCATTTGAGAGTTGGAGAATACGAGAGTTGACTATGTGGACAAGAAGATTGACAGTGTAAATGAAAGGATGGACAGTGTCGAGAATGAAGTGAAAACAGGAAATAAGTGCGATGAAAGAAAGGCAGGAACCAATACAGCCCTGGTTAAAATGCAGGTAGTCGTCCCTTCCGCATTGAAAACTTAAATTTTTCTGTTGATTGGTAAGGAAGGTGGTTACAGCAAAGTTGAAGGTGCCGAGGGGGTCCGCGTGGAGCGAAACTCCAGTGCTGCTGGCTAGGCAGAGTGTTGAAATCAACTGAAATCATGGCGTCGGCTTCTGCTGAGGGTGGCCAAAGCCGGAGGCAAAAATTATGTGAAAATTTACATGTACACTCTTAAGACTAATGAGTATGCTACACAATACAATTGCCAGTTTAATAACATGTTGGTGACATCCCCATGATTAATTAACAATTGTAGTTGTGTCTCTGACCTCATGGAGGATGTTGCTACACTAGAAACACACAATAAGGCCTTGATATGCAGTCTGCTGTGGAAAGTGAACACAATTACCCTTTTAAGCATTAAACATAATTACAATTAATTTAATTACTGTAAACTGAGAATGTATTTCAGTTTCTGGTCAATTTCTTAAGTGATATTCAGTTTCCGGTTTTTTCCCCGCTAATGTGAGAGTCCAAATGTTCCAGTTTAAGTGGGCTGGACGAGCTAATCCCTGAAAGGGGTGTAGCCATGTTGGTTTAAGAGTTACCCCTTGAAATGACTAAACCAGCATGGGTGCTTGAGTTATGTAGTTGATGACTAAGAGGGTGGGTTTCTTCTTTGTGTGCATTTTCTGTCATGCTCGGGGTTTACTGATCTACAAGTCATGGTCTCTACCAAGTGGGCTGTCGACTATGGAGCACTTGTGGACGCATGATTCATATTAATCCTAACATCTTGAATATGTCAGTGTGTTTGACAACTTAACTTTCAGAATTGTTTTACTATCCACGTAACCAACAGTAGACCCTGAACTATGTAAAGTATCAAAAGTTCTGATTCTATTAAATTGACAATCCCAGGGCCCAAGTTAGTCTAATATGATACTCGGACTAACAAGACTCTGAAGATAGGATGTCAGAACGTGGCCGAAGACCCAGTCTTAAGATCCTGTGCCAATGTGTCTTAGCAGTTACCGAATCTGATATGTTTTGGTTCCCCTGAATGCCAGTACATACATAATGAAATGTCTCCCTCCTATTTACATGAAGCACGACAGTCCTGAGGAGTTGAAAGGTGTCGCCGCCATTACCTCGCAGGTAATTGTTCTGTATTGTGTGCTCAAAGGGGAAAACCACAGTAAAAGCAAGAGTAGAATAGGTTATCTGTTCAAATGGTTTACTTTACGGATCGGTGTCGCATCAAGTATCCAACCTATTCCGTTTAGCGCATTCAAGTTTAGTTTTTTTCTCACAAAATGCAATGGTGTGTGTGGATGCAAAATCACAATGTTGAACGCCAGGCAAGCTATCTATTCCTTGCTGGACGTAAACACGTTCCTCGTCGAGCACGACATCGTAAGGCCGTCGATATGATGCAAACGAAGCGGGGAAGGGGAAACGAAACTCGTGGACAACCGGGGTTTTTTTTGGTGCCGACGGCGAAAGGACGGACGGAACGAAATGCAATTTCAAAGTGTCGGCGAGGCAAAGCAGTTTTGTGGGAGATTCAAACTTTTCGTCAAGCAAGATCATCGATCTGTGTTTACTGTGGTGTCTTATCAAGTACCAGCGACAGCAGACGATCGTGAACGAACTTCAGTGCTCGGGAAATATCTAGGTCACCTGGTCAGGTTTCTGCCGTCAAGTGTGCATAGACTGGGTGCTGACGTATAGGAAACTCATCGGCGAGCGAGGCGAAGTGGTAGAGATCGACAAGTCGGCATTGGGTAAGAGCAAGAACTGCGAAGAATGCAAAGTTCACTGCCTGTGTGTTTTTCGGGGGCGTTCAGAGGGACGACCCGACTAAATTCTTCTTGGTGCCAGTGAAAAAGAGGAACGCAGTGACTCTGGTCAAAATCATCTGCGAATGGATTGTGCAGGGCAAGACTATAATCTCAGACTGTTGGTGAGATTACAGCAACCTAGATAATCACGGCTACCGCCACATGCAGGTGAATCACATGTGGGAATTTGTATTCAGCGAAAAGAGTGGCGTGGTCAACACTGGAAACATGCTACAGATGAATAGGAGCGAGGCATTGAGGGTGTTCATGCAAAACATCGAGGGGAACTGCTGCTCGGTCAGGTTCAGCAACCTGTGCTTTGGTCGGTGATAAGAGTTGTGGGTCGGCTACCTGGCAAAGTATGCCTGGAAAAAGAACCATCGGTATGGCTAACGACTACACTCATTACTGATCCACGCTGCAGCCATGCGCCATCTTGGAGGAGATGGCGGCGAAGGCAGTTCTCCTTTCAACAGGTAAGTTTGTGTTTGTTTATAGTGTAAACGAGCGACAGAAATGTTCTAATTAACAGACACAAGTGAGAGTGAGCTGCTGTATGTGTATGTTTAAAGTCGAAACGAGCGAGTGAGTCTTGCTGTTTGTTACAGTTTAAAGCAAAGTGTAAACTGTTTTAATTTACAGACGTGTGAGAGCGAGTTGCTCTTTAAAGTTTAAATAAGTGAGTGAATTACTGGTTTTTTTTTTTTACAATTTAAGTGTAAACAAATGTGCAAAATTATTTAATTTGCAATCGTGAGTAAGTAGACTTTTTATTTACAAGTACGATTGAGTGTGATATTTTGTTGTTATATATATATATTAATATTCTCCCCTAGAATTTCCATTGTTGAAGTATATTATTTAGAGTTAGGTTCAGCAGGAAAATGACTTAAGAATGCTTAGGCATTTAGCCACATCCTTGGGCAGACCATTTGATGGGTGGTTGTGGGCTCAGGATCGGGTAAAAGGTGTGGAAATTTGTGGTGATGGATTTTTGAAGGTCTGTTTAGTTGATCGTAAGGGCGCCAGCTTCGTCGGTAAGAGATTCTTCGCTTAGAGGCGGCTGGGCCATTTACCCGCGTGGTTGCTCCCGGACTCATCCAGCTCAGACGATGATGATGATGTATTGTTGGAAATTGATACCTTTCTGCCTGTCTAATGAGGATGTAGGCCTCCTAATTTACATGTGCTGGCATGGACCACTACTGCGTGGTCTGGCCCGGCCAGTGTCAACATGTCATCGACTCACAGTCGCTGCACAAGTGCGACCCGATGCGTGTATGCAACGTTTACTTTGGTAAGGGTCAACACATGTTTTAATGTGTGGTAAATAGCATTAGATTTTATTGACCACTGGCAAATGTTCGTGAAATTCGCCCTTATGGAATTACGAAGTTATCGTGGAATAAATGCATGCCATGCGCATATTTAGTGAGGTGTAAAATAGCAAGACTATGGTATTTTAAGTGTTGTATGTAATTTTCCGAGCCAATTATGTGTATTAAAGCCAATTAGTGGCATTGGAAATAGTTAGTCTTTCTTTCAACCTGACCGTTTCGGTCGTACAGTGCCCCAAAACTTACCAGACCTAAATTACCTTTGTGCTCGGCAAGGCACCACGTAATCAAGTTTTTGTAACTAAATTAATGCATAATTAAGACCTTCACTCTGTAAGATTCAGAATGTTTACGTTTTATGTGTGTGTGTTTCAAGTTATATGTAAAGGATGTCAGTTCATTAAATTACCTCGCAGTGTGGCGCGAACTCTCGCTAAGGAAGCTGCAGTCCCGCGCCATCTCCAGGAGTCTGATTTCATGGGTGTTGGGTGCGTCGTGTCGCGGAGGACTTTCAGACTTTGTTCTGAACAGTTAATCGCAATGGGTTAACGAAATTTACTGGAACTTTTATTTAATTTACCAACAGTCTTCCCCGCGTTCAAAACATCCCTCCACCAGCTCAATTTACCGACCCCTTAGGTTTAATTACTCTTGTAAGTTTTGCGCCACTCTTGGCCGTTTTTGTATGGTAGCGGCCGCTGGCAGGCCCTGAGAGTCAGGTCCGCTTTAATTTGTATTGCATACACGTTTACTATGTACCAGGTAAATTGGCCGTATTCTGACAGATCTGCGAAAGTAGCGCCACTCTTTACATCAGACTAGTTATACTTCCGCCATTAGCTGATCGGCCACATGGCAACGATGTTTATTTTAATGCTGTTATCAGCTAATCCCCTTTTCAATGTACTCTACATGGGACTTTTAGGCAAACATGCTACTCAGAAATACATAGCTGCGATTGTAGTAAAAGTAATGTGTACATTAATCAGTTAATTGTTATGTTAGAGGTCAAAAATAAAAATAATTAATTTAGAATTTTGTAAATACAAAAAATGTAATGCCAAACAGAATTTAAGATATTTTAGACTAATATATATCTAAAAAAAAATTAGTAGGTTATAAAAAATATATATATAAAACCTTGCAAAAAAGTTAATATTTGCTAAAGCTTTTTTAGTTTGTCAGAGACTGAAATTGGGATAGCATTTGCGAAACTGTAGTTATAGCTATTAATACATGTTGGGCATTATAGCTAATATATTCGAGTTAGAAAAATGTGACATGAAATAACATTAGAATAGCTTAAAAAGTATTCACGCATGTTCCACTTATTTTCTGATACAAGGGAATTGTTTTTCGGAGAGCAAAAGGCGTATATTTTACGTAGTATAATGATTATTTGCAGAGTGTAAATGATTAGTACTCAAAATCGCCGTACACGAAATATGTTACTTGCACAATTATGCAGAGCTCGCGAAAAATAAAACTGTTGGTATATGTTCAAAAATATATTATATAAAGCCCGTGAAGGGTGTTATTTTCTGGCTGGTAATGCTTTAGAACAAATCCGACAGATGGTGGTCTATACATATCCGGAGCGAAGTCTGAGCCTGCTAACTTTGCACAATACGTCGCGTCGCTGTAAAGTTGACTGTTCTGTTACTGGTTCGGAACGACACGAATTTGAAGTTCATTTCTTCAAATTACTAACAAAAATAATTCTGTATACTTTTGGAAGTAATATAAGGCTTGTATTAAGAGGGTTGATAAGAACTGAAAAAAGGTTTTGAAAGTTGTGGTCAATTTGGATACAAATCGTTTTAATGAGCTTTTCAGTTTGAACACTTACACATGTCTACTTTAGCACGAAGTTTTTTTTAACACAAAATTCCGCTGTTTTATGACCATGTAAAACTAGGAACTATTTGTCAACGTGTATTTTCAGTTTGTCTAATGTGCGTCGGCAGTGACTCCTAATAGCCAATGTAATATTAACATTTGTTCGTTCGTACAGCAGCTAATACAGGATGTTGTTTGTTTGAAATACATTAAGCTGCCGCTCACTGACTGTTAGAATCTGGCCATCTTATATGAAATGATGTGTAACTGTCTACACTATTCGGCAATAAAATTTTAACTTGAGCTAACCGAAACATCTGAGTTCTATTGTTTATGTTGTATTTCGGGTCCTGGCCCTATCCAGGAAGTCATCGACGCCTCAAGGCGGTATCCTTCATTTATAAGGTAAAAGGTGATACTAAGGCATGTTGGGTAGCCTGAATACCCTTGCTAATTATTATGTTTTCCTGTTAACTTGTTTCGTCTGTGTCAGGGGATACAGCCACGAGGTCGTTCGGCCAAAGATCCTGAGAACTGTGACTTCGTGCTCACCTAGTGAGCTGGTGCCCATCCTATTCGAAATAGGAATATTGTGTAATATTCTGACTTTTCTTAACATATTCGCTGGACGACGTCCGCATTACTATCCCCGACCGCTCAAGTAACGTTAGTGAGACTATTAAGTGACTCTCTCACTGTGCCATACTCCCAATAAATCCAGGATTGGGGGTGCGGTGCACCAGTGTGCAGAATACACAAAATTATTTGGCATTGAAATAAAAAAAAAACCTTTTTCCAAACAGTCTATTTTACTCACTGCAAAAATGCCTCCTGGGAGGCACTTACATTGTTCCAACAACTATGGTGTGTCGGCAACCTAAGCTGTTAGAAAATGTTGCGAAGCCGATGCAAAATTACGGTGGTATGTTCCCGGAGTTTTTCAGCTGGTGAGGTGAGGAGGTGGTGATGTGGTGCTACCTCTGGGTGATGAAAAATAAACTATAGTTTTATAATAAGACTGACTACCGGCATTACAAGGTGACGAATGCAAAAAGTGGGGAAGACCCAGAGGCAAGCGATGTGTGACCACTCCTGGTAGCGCTCCAAAACAAAATGAAAATGGCGGTGGTCCACCAAACACAAGAAAATACAGAACATATTTTATAAGGAGGACAAGCAGACTAAAACATAATTACCCTGAATTGCCCCAAGTTGGAAGTCGTTGGCACTTATCTTTAATGTAATTTGAAAATTTATTTAAAAAAACATTTCACGCGTGGCTTAAACTTTGGGTAAACTGGGACAGATTAGGTTCTGCTTTTGGGGTACAACTAACACTCTTAAACACTTTGTGTTACAAAATGGCGTTGGTTTTTCCTACATTCCCTGATCAGGAGTGCTACGTAGCCTTGTGTCTCCTTCTGATGTGGTATGTCGGCGTTTCATAGAGTGCGAGCACACTCGTTTGTTGGTTGGGATCCGTACCACAGGACAGCCCACGTGGTTGGACCAATGTGGTACTGTCACCCGACTCACGTGGTGCTCGGCGAAGTGGGTGAATTACCAAACTCTGTAGAGATTCTCTTGCTTATAGCCTCACCCAATTTCTCGTCATCAGCACAGCGCTTGGACGGGGCTGCTGTTGTACTGTGGAGTGGCGAACGATTGAGGAGGCTCGTGAGTTTGGACTCTCATTACATTAAGCTTTCATTAATTATATTTGTTGAAAAATGCTTCTCCACTCCCCGCAGTCTATATAGGAAGGGTGAAATTTAAAAGTTTCTAATGTTTTTGGTGCTGAGTATCGCAGTACTGACTGAAGGTCAGGCACTTGTACTTATTCCGCGACAAATACCTTTTTTTTTATATCAGAAGCGGATGCACTGATATTTTGTAGATTGTAATGTATGACGATTATTGTTTGTAATAGCTTTTTTTAGTTGTTATTTTTAAAATTATTTCTATAAATAAAATATTTTCAGTTGTTGCTTTGTGAAAATGTCTTTTTTTATGCTGGTACAATTTTTTATATAGAGTTTAGAATACTTGTGAAAATACTTGGATTTCCATAATGAACATTTGCTTAATAATATTTAATCATTTAGGAAGGCTTTCCAATTTGTGCTATATCGATAGGTCGAAATGTTACTATCGATTTCAATAAACATTTAGGGTTGGGTTGAGAACTGACGTNTTTTTTTAGTTGTTATTTTTAAAATTATTTCTATAAATAAAATATTTTCAGTTGTTGCTTTGTGAAAATGTCTTTTTTTATGCTGGTACAATTTTTTATATAGAGTTTAGAATACTTGTGAAAATACTTTGATTTCCATAATGAACATTTGCTTAATAATATTTAATCATTTAGGAAGGTTTTTCTCAAATTTGTGCTATATCGATAGGTCGAAATGTTACTATCGATTTCAATAAACATTTAGGGTTGGGTTGAGAACTGACGTACCTGATGCGAGTGACAAATTGTGAACAATGATTTCATCTTCTAATTTTTATACATTTCAAATTCTGATTGGACTTTATTGTGTATATGGATTGTGTGAGTATATTGCTTAATTGATTCTGTATTTTTTTTATCTGTGTTGTATAAATTTTCAAAATCTGTCAGTAAAATGTCGTTAGAATGAGGGCCAAAGTACGGCGTTGCCCTGGGAAACCAGTTGTGTGATCACGAGATATTGGATTATACTTTGCGGAATTTTACTTTGCAGTTTAAAGTAGTTTTAAATTGCTTATGCTTTTAGTGTGTGAATTATTGTTTATTCAAATTCCCATTTTTAGCATTACTAAGATAGCTTTTAATTTATTTTATATATAATTGGGTGAGATAAATATTCTTAAAAGGATAATGTGTACTACTGAATCTTGTAAATGCATTATTGGATCACAATGCTCAAATGTTAAGGTATAGAGTGGAAATAGTAAAGAGTAATCTTAAAGTAGTTCATAATGGATTATGTTATTCGAGTATACCAACAGGAAAATATGCTATATTTGAAAACACCATTAAGGCTAGTCTCTTGGCATTTCTTAAGTATATTTTCTAATCGTAAAAATCAATGAAACTGATGTCTCAATTGTGTTTTAAGGTATTTTGAAACCTGCTGTCCTTGGAAAGATGTAGGTAAATCAGTTGAGATGAATAGCAAGAAACCATGGGTTACTAGCGAGATAAAACCTGAAACTAAAAGGATACTACATATGAAATCTAAACAGTCTGATAAACCTAACAAGTTGTATTACAAAGAATATTGTAAAGAACTAAAAAAGGTAATTTAAAATGCCAAAAATATATATAATGAACGTAGAAGTAGTTCACTAAACAAAATGAATACTATATGGGACATAATCGAATTTGAATCGTCACAAATAACAAAGGATACCTCAGATTTTATGAAAAAGACTTGACTGTGTTGTATTCAGTGAAGTAATTATTTTGAGAATTGCTGATGCGTAGTGTAAAATAATTGTTAAACAACAGTAAAACATTTATGTAATAGAATTTATATATTACAGTATGTGTAAGTTTGTTTCTAGTTGACATACACCAAATTGAAACATCAATGCAAAAACTCCTTTAGATTCAGATTATTTAGAAAGTTTGCTTTGCATACCAACTCCCTCACAATATTTAAGAAGATAAATCATTTAGTTCCAGAAACAAATTCCTGTGGAGGTGAGTTGTGGAGCTTTATAATAGATCAAAATTCAACTGAAATATGAATCCAGGCTCGCAAAGAGCTGCTGGAGAGGTCTATGTTCAGGATTGCTGGTTAAATGTCCGTAGAAAAGAAATTGTGAAACATTTTAAGAACTTTGATCATTTGGAAATCTAATTGAAAAGATGAAAATTGATAAAGTAGAACCAAATAATAGATTGTACCTTTTTTGAAGGCTTATGATTTGGGGTCAGGCGTTGGCGTTGTGAGATTATAACACTAACTATACTAATTCAGGTGGTTTTTGGGGCATCTTCTCTTGCCCGTACACATTTAAATACTTCACGTGTGTTCATTATGATGTGGCAGATTATTCTTAAAATTATGCTAAATTCAGCTCCGCCCCAGCAAACGCATCTGCCCGTTATGAAAGCCGGAAGGAGTGTGTCCCTCTGTTAACTCCAAGGCTTCCAAAAATCATATTCGGAAATCTTGGATAAAGCCAATGATTAGCATGACAATTCAAGCAGAATTGAAGAGTTTAAAATAAAACTTCTTGGGCCTATCTGCCGTGAAAAGTACAAAAACATGAATAGCTGGGATTAATATTGCCTTCATGGAGAAATACGACTATAATCACAAACTATCTAGTGTTAGTAAACTTGAAACTGATTGTTAATGTAAACACAGGAATGTAAACAATAATAATTACACTTAAATACCAGGGAGTTGGTCCTAATGTTTATAAACCAAACTCAAGGAAAATAAAACAAAAAGAATTAAAAATATTATAAACAAAATATTACTATTACTATGTAAACATACTGTAGTACCACAACAATTTAGAAATTGAAATTAATAATGTACTTACCAAAGATAATGTTGAGATTGCCAATCCAATTAATAATTATTTGTTAAATGGGGCAAATTAATTAAATTCAGTAAATCATTATACAATGATTACTAAACCAATAATGTAAAAAAAAAATATTTGCTGTGTAATTTCCTGAGATAGAATTGACTTTGATTAATCCATCTGAAATAAATATCATAATTAGTAAGTTAAAATTAAATTATTTGTGTGGTTATGACGGCTGAAACAGCAAAGTAATAAAAATACTGCTTCGAGGAGCTTTGTGGGAATGTAGGTTTAATTTGTAATAATATTTTAAAGTCTGGCATTTTCCCGAGGCTGAAGTTTGCCACAGTTATCCCATTATACAGGAAAGGGGATAAGACAAAAAATTACCAATTGCAGACCGGTGTCACTGCAAACTACTTTTTCTCAAATAATAGGAAAGGTGATGTACAAAGACTACACGAGCATATAAATACATTTCAAATGCCAACATTTGTGCAGTTTGGTTTTTGAACATCAACTACTGATAGAACTTTATTCCAATTAACCCACATTGTTTTAGAAGCTTTAAATTACAGCAAGTATATTATTTGATTTAGCCGACGCCTTTAATTGTGTTAATCATAACATTTTACAAACTGAACTCCAGTTTTATAATGTAAGAGGTAATTTTTAAAATTTATTAAAAGCATCTCTTTGTAACAGGCAACAATCTGTACTTATTAACGGTGATACTGCAGCTAGTGCACATTGTACGGTAGGTAATATATAGCATGGAGTACACAGGGCTGTGTTCTTGGACCGTTATTGTCGTTGATCTATATAAATGATTCGCCTGTATCCACCCAAGCAAAGGCTAGTACGGTGTTGTGTGCATATGATTCCAGTATTCTAGTAAATGATAAAACATTTATATCAACTTAGTCGCAAGGCACACGAGTCAATGGCAGTCTTATTTGATAGGATTTCTGTAAATAAATTAACAGTAAATTTACATAAAACTAAACTTATTAATTTTTCTCCTAGGAATAAATTGGGTAGGCCTATCTTTAATGCCATTTTATGTAACTGTATTAAAATAGAACAGGTTAAGATAATACAGTTTTTGGGTTTGAAAATTGACAACTGCTTGCGTTGGAAATATCTCGTTAAATATCTTGATTTTAAACTACAGTCTGCCTTTTATACTTTGCGTTGTATGAGTAATATTATTGATTCACTTGTATTAAAGTCAATGTATTTTTCCTGTTTTCACTCTCTTATATCATATGGAGTAATTTTTGGGGGCAATTAAGTTGAGGCCGAAAAATCTTGACTGCAAAAATCGGCCATCAGAATTTTTTCCTATTGTAAAGGCTGAGTTTCCTGTTAACCGTAATTTATAAAACACAATATATTGCCATTAGCAAGCATGTGTATTGTGTCAGTGCTATTGTTTGTTAAAGGAAATTTTGCACATTTCAAAAGTAATGAAGGAATACACTTGCATAATACTAAATGTGAGGATGATTTACATGTTCCTGTAAATACTGCATATTAAAATTGTTTTTATTATTCTGCTGTTAAAAATTATAATAAATTGCCAATGGAATTAAAATTATTGTACATTGGTGACACTAGAATTTTAAAAGTAACTTGTAAAAGTATTCATTGTCAAATGTAACAACAACAACCAACACCCGCAATTAGGCTACCACCCGGTGGCGAGCTCTCTCACCTCTCCCCTACCCGACAAAACTCCACTTCCGTGCCCTTCCAGAACTTTGCAACACCCCTCACAGATACCAATTACTCCCGCAACACATTCCACTACCTCACAGACCTCACAAGCATAGACTGCCTATGTTCTCCTCCACACCCTCTGAAGCTTCTCACTGTTGTTTCCTCTCCCTCTAAACTCCCCCTCACTTAGCTGGCAGCGTAAACTTCCCCACCCTCCCTCTCCATTCTCCACCCAGTACATCTTGACCTGCCTTTCAACTTTCCTCCTGTCCTTCAACGAGCTCCACCCCATTTCTTTCATCATGACTGATGGGTGATGGCCTATAGTATCCTTCGTCCTAATCATCCTGCCCCTGTCTTCTCCAACTACCCTTCAACCATCTTGTTACCCTTCTTTGCATCTTCTCTAGCTCTTGCACCTCCACGTCCCATACTCGTACCATTGTGCCAGACGTCTGAGAACTTGTAATTATATCATGCATGCTAGCCGAAGTGTAATAAATCCCAGCATCGTAATCTGAGACTCTGATAAAGCTTACTCAAGTCTGAAACTCTAGTATCAATTATTTTGTCACATAATTTGAAATTTTTAATATGGCTCACAAAAGAAAGGTGATGGGTAAATTTATTTAAAAATCTTAATTTGCCTGACTTGATTCCAGTTCATTTTCTTTAACTTCAGAGTGATTTTTTATTTTAATTTTCACAGTAATTTCAATAGTCTTTTTCCTTTGCAACTACGCCAGTATTTCCTTAAATAAATAATTCTGCTAGTTAAAATGTGTTACGTTAATGTAGTGTTGTTTGTAGATAGCACATTTTATTGGTTGCTTTCATACAAAGGGTATCAAGTCTCTCGTATCTTGCACCATTTCCGAGTGTCTTTCCTGTTTTAATTATCAAGGGTACATATTTTTAATGCTTCTGGCTTCCTCTATGTTTCTGTTATTTAAAAGCAATCAATTGGAAATTTGTAAGTGTTCATCCTAAGTACTTCTCACATTCACGATAATGCCACCAACCAAGTTCTGAAGGCTATAAGTTCACAGATGGACGGACCCACTATCAGAAGCACCTGAATGGTGGTTGGTCAAGCGACTGACATGAGGGTGGTTCGGCATTCATGACATTCCTCTGCCTCATGCTAAGAAAGCTTAACCATGTCTAGAAAATTACACTGAAGGTGCAACGCACAGCATTAATGTGCACTCAGTGTAATTATACTATACCATGTATCACAAACTTTTTATACTTGTGTAAGCGTAAAAGTACCTCATTTTCTATAACAACAGAAGTTATGTTACTCGCCTAAATATTATAATTTGAAAATGGAATATAAGTAAAGGTTCAGTTTAACTGAAAATGAGGTACTTCTACACTTCACAAGCATAGATAGTTGGTCATGCATGGCTTACTACGTAGGAAGCAACTAGACATGTCATACGTGGGGGGGTTCAGTAAGTTTGTTCACGAATTAGTACCAAACAAATTTGTGCTGGATTTTTTTGATGATTGCTTAAAAAATTGGAAATTTCATTTTTATGTGTAAAACCTGGAAAAGTCAGGGAAATGAAATGTTGATATTGTGTAGCAGCCCTGAGTTAGGAGTTGCTGCCCAGACAACGTGGTGTCGCGTGGGTATTGACGCAGTTGTGAACGTGTGTTGCAGACGAGTACGAGTGCAATGAACCTCTGCTGGACAGGGCGCAGCTGACGGCCACCTCAGCGCGCCCTGAGCGCGGCCCAGAAAATGCACGCCTCAACGGTGAGTCCATCTCATCAGTTAAGTTAATTCGTGCTTATTTGTGATGTGTATCCGGACACTTTGTATGCCTTTCCAACAACATTAGTCTCGGTGGTAATTAGCTGTTCAGAGAGTTTGTTATATGTAACAAAATTGTGATATGTAAGGATTTTTGTGGCAAGTTTGAACATTTAATCTCGCCTTTCACGAGATAGTGTCTTTTTTCTGTTATCCTATTTTTAAAATTTTTTTTTTATAAAAAAGTTAGTTAAGTGTGTGTGTATACTTTAAGTGCAAGTTTTATAACAGTTTTGGAGGTTTCGTATTCAGAAATACGAGCAGAACTTTTCGTGTAAGTTCCTAGACATTTCACTTTCCAGCGTGTGGACAGCGTCTGAAGTATTGGCAAGACTGAGGAAGGGAGACAAGGGACTTGCCGTCACACATCAATGTAGTCTCAAGAAGAGAGACAGATTGTGATCTCTAGGGTACACATCTGTAAATAACATGCAGTAATTTCATGTATTTCTTATTTTCATTACAGTACTATTAACATGCTCTGTATATCCAGGGGCAGATTCAGGTTTGGAAGGTTGGTTTGTGCACAGGAAAGGGAAGATGAGAAATACAGTATTTAAGGGCGGTGTAAGAAAATTTGAGTGTAAGTGTGAGAAAGATAAGAGGTGTTGAAATAATGGACATATGGTAGAGGATCTTGTGCAAGAGTGTATATTTTGGAGATGCCTGCAATATAAACAGTATTTGCCAATGTGAAACCTGTGTAAGTCCATGCAGAGAGAGAATTCCAGTGAACGGATGTTAGCAAAATTTAATGTAGGGTTTTTGGGAGAAAGGTTGTGGTAAACAAGGTAAGAATTTGAAGTACTGCTTTGTCATGCATAACATAACAATGTTTACACCTTTGATATCTGCCACGAGTTGTATTAGTTAATTATTCTTAATATGTGGCATGAGCAATACTTGAGACATAGGCGGTGATGTACGTACATTCACTGTGTGCTCTCGCTCTGTATAAGACAGGGGGAGATGCTGAGAGTAACGACGAACAGATGAAGTGGTAGTCATCAAGTCCCAGTAATGCTCATCCATCATCTCTGCCAAGGCCACTGAGGAGTTGTGCTGTCTCATTAACTATGCAGACATCTGGCCAACGTGAAAATAATGTAATCGTTAATTAGCTGTTGCTTGTGTCGTGTCTGCTGGACCCCAAGAAACTCGTAGAAAGATGACAATTTTATACTTAGCATCAAAGGCAAAAGAATTACATACACATTCCCTGTGCAAAAAATTGTAGAAATTAACAAGGTTATGATTAAGTAGTTTTGAGAAGTAAATGTTGAGTGTTTTTATATCTGTATGCATGCATGCAACGCCACGACTATCGGCTGTTTAATAATATATTTAATTTTTCTTAAAATAAAGGAAGCTATTCATTATGTATTAAAGCCTGCAGTTCCAAAAAATGTTTGAAATTGTTGAAAGTGGTAGTTACTGCATGACAAACTGAAGTGAAACCCCAAGAAATGTGTTGATTCATTCAGACCCATTGTACACATAATGCTTGTTATTTGCTATGCTTTGTGCGGACAGTTCTGATCAAACATGTGCAAGTGGATTACATGCAAACTGAAGTAATCTCTAATTACCTATTGTGAGTAATAATACTGTAGTTAACGTGAACAGTGAAACCACACATGACAAACAGCAGCAGAATTACAGAACTGGTGTGAAGCAAGAGCAGTATGTTGTGAATTCTTGTTGGTGGGAGGAGCACAAGTGTATCGTGAAGCAGACTACCGTGTTGACTCTCCAACCCTCCCACCCTGCCCTCTGCCTGCGTGTGTCGCTTGCACTTCAGTCTAGCTTGTCGAGAAATGCAATGTCATCACTAGGCTCGCGTGTACTGTAGTTAAACTGACTGCAGGTGTCTTATCTGCTGCAGTTGCTCCCGCAATGCTCGTGCCACTACACAAGGATACTGATAAGAGTGGTGTTTGGCGGGCGGGTGCGCTCCTCGACTCCTGTGTGTGTCATGCCAGCTCTCTTCTATCAAACACAGCTCTCAGTTACCCACTGCCTCGCACTTTGATGATACCATTTGGAAACTCAACACAAATTGCTCCTTTCATATTTGAAATATGAATGCACAAATAATTTATATTTTAGCAAAATATTTTACAGCATTATAAATACAGGGTCATAAAAAAAGAATGCCAGTATTACAAATCATTATTATAAAAAACAGTTTTTAATAAATATGCACATGTGGCATCTTAAAATGTTAGGTAAGGTTCAAATTTGTAGACCTACCTTAGTACATTTCAATATGGGCACCATTTGTAACTGTGTAAATATCTAGACAGTATTCTAGCTCGTGCCGCGTCTTCTTACTAGTGTCTGGAGTTACAGTTGCAATTGCTGCAGTTATCCTCTGGATGTTCCTTATCTTCTTAGTGTACACAATAAAAATAGTGAGTTTGCTTTGATGTGGCCAGGGAATTGGTCCACCCCCTCCAACCCAAGCATTTGGGAACCTTGCATTCAAAGCACCACGAACAAAGCGACTGAAATGAGCAGGGCCGTAGTGCATGAAAATAACCCTACACTTGGTTTCTTGTTTCCAATTTTCAAGCTGTGGAGACACATACAGTTCAAGTAAGTCAAGGTACGCAATCCTGGTAATGGTTGTTGAGTTGAGAGATTTGGATGGCTTTTAACGAGGTCTGAGAGCCAATGAGGGTGAAGCGAGGCGAGTATGGAGCAGCGTTGGAATACAAGGGTGAGGGAAGCGCGAGATATCCGAGAAAAGTCCGGCACAATTCCCACTTGCGAAAGTCCAGGAGTGACCTGGCGTGGGATTGAATCCCGTACGCCTTGGTGAGAGGCGAGGAGTCTAACCACTCAGCCACCATGGCCACCCAGTAATGGTTCCTCCACTGAAGAAGGAGGGACTCAACAACACTATTGTACGGCAGTCGACACCAGACATTCACCTTCGGTGATGTGCAAACATCCTTCTCAATCCCTTCCGTAGCTGAACCTCGAATGTGACAGTTACAACAATTAATGTATCCATTCACATGAAATGGAGTTTTGTCAGTATGACAAACATGCTGTTGGAAGGTTTCATTGTCATCAATGGTGTTGAGCATAAACCTTGCAAATTCCATGTGTTTTTCTCTGTTGTCTGGTTTAATTTCATGCAGCAATTGAAACTTGTAAGCATGGAGCCTTAAGTGTTAGTGCAGAACATTTTGAATGGTAGTTTATAGAATCCTCAATGCTAAACTTTTACAGACAATTGATCGTTTAGGGTTTTTAATGCACGATTGCTTTATGCATTCCACTTTTTCCTCCGATTTTCTTGGTTGGCGAGACATTTTTCTTTTATCAACACTACTGGTCTCTGAACTGTTTCAGCCACTGATTCAAAACCTTGTCATCCGTAAGTTTATCTCGTGGGCATAAACTTCGCCACTTGTGTAGCGCTACCACAACCAATGTCAGTGTGGCATACCACTATACACACTGTGCCTTCTGTTGAACTGTCCACGTGCTGCCACGCATTAACTGACAACTGTGCGAGCATCCACCCAACCCATCGTTCCTTTTTAATGATCCTGTAAAAGCATTCTTCTTTTATAAGCAACATAAATTGTACTTTTCTGGCAATTTTGATAGTGTGTGCTACTTTTCAAGAAGTCCTGCGTGTCATGCAGTCTGTGCAGTGTTTACAGTGGAATGCACTCTACTTCCACCTGAAAGCATATTTCTGGTTTCATATCCACCATTCAGAACCTACCTTAGTCGTGTTGTCCTGNTCCACCCAACCCATCGTTCCTTTTTAATGATCCTGTAAAAGCATTCTTCTTTTATAAGCAACATAAATTGTACTTTTCTGGCAATTTTGATAGTGTGTGCTACTTTTCAAGAAGTCATGCAGTCTGTGCAGTGTTTACAGTGGAACGCACTCTACTTCCACCTGAAAGCATATTTCTGGTTTCATATCCACCATTCAGAACCTACCTTAGTCGTGTTGTCCTGTTGCCGGTAACATTTTGACAAGTAATGGTATGATATACGAGCAAGACATTTAGCCTACTTGCTTTATACAGTCTGTCCCAGCATCATTGGTTAGGGGGTGAATTACGTATCCTCCGAACATTCCCGTTGGACACTACTAGTCAATTGNTATACGAGCAAGACATTTAGCCTACTTGCTTTATACTGTCTGTCCCAGCATCATTGGTTAGGGGGTGAATTACGTATCCTCCGAACATTCCCGTTGGACACTACTAGTCAATTGTCGAGTTTCTGGAAGAATTTCTAACTTTGCACCCACTGCCTTGGTAACAGTTCAAAAAGTACTTCTCAAGAGTTTCAGTAATACAGTAATTCAAAACATTTTTCCACGAGATAAGAATTGAACCATCAATCCGGTGCATATTTTGATGCCAGCAGTGCCAGAAGGTTCTCTTGAGAATTGTGAGTGCTGGCCGACCAAACAGAAGTAAGCTTCTCTTGTTGTGAAGCATGTTGCCCACGATGCAGTATCACCCAGTTCTGATATAACCCATTTTTTACACTTCTTAATTTTACACTTTTCTGGATTTTATATCTTCTTTACTTGGTCCCCCTCACTTTTTTACAGTGTCAATTCCGCTCTGTTTACAATTTCCTGCATTTTGTAGCAATTTTTCCTGGTTCCTTGAAAGTGTAAAAAAAAGGGTTTCACCGACTAAAATGTTCACATCACAGAGTCTTGATTCATGATGCCAGATACTCCAGAGATGCAAGAGATACAATTAAACTGCCCAGGAGAAAATAAGTGGTGCGAAAGGTTTGTTGATGTAACTGCTGCAGACTGCAAACATGATGAAGCATTCTGAGAAGCCGACAGCGGGGAGCGAGATGATTCATGCCGTCATCAGCCAGGGATGCTGCAGTTACGACACATGATGCTTGTGGGAATATGTGTGAGAAGGGTGTTTTGATATGAATGTGTGTTAGCTGAGCTTACGTCCAGGTCTATTAGAATGCCACATTTTTAACCATTGCTTTTATATTACAGCTCAATCTTGTTTTTGTTTTTCTAGATAATTACAATGCTTGAAGGGTCACATTCACCTACTACAAAATTGTGACTCAATTATACATTTAACTCTGTTTATTTATGTAAAGATGTAATAAATGAAATAACGTGTACCGTAAGCGGGGTGACCGTGTGACACATAAAATAGCATCTAAATATCCCTGTATTACAATAGGATGTTTCAGATATTCAGTGGCACCAATTTAACGCCTAAACATTTAAAACCACCTCAGTGAAAAGGAAGAAAATTGGAATAATATGTGGTGAGAAACACCTGTAGCATAGTCGCCCACCATGTCGCAAAGTGGCTTACGGTAATGAGAAGAAATACGGTAATAAGTAGAAATTAAATGAGGCGATTGTATTGAAAAGTATGCATTTAAAGAAATGAATTTCTGATAGAACATTAGCCTTCGGGGCAGTCTGGCGTGTGTGTGTGTGTGTGTGTGGCCCGCTAGTTGAATATCCCTGTTATAGCATATCGATAATAAAGGATGTAGTTGTGTAAAGTCAATGAACACGATGCATGCATACCGAGGAAGTTGTTAGGCAATGTTGCTGAAGTGTGACCTCTAAATTAAAAACAGTTAAAGGAACTTGGACATGTTGGCTTTGAATAAAGGGAACAATTAAGAAATTTAGCATGGTTGAGTGTGTGGCTACTTGGTAAACAGTGCCTGGTGGTTCAGGGAGGAATATAATTGGTTTAATCAAGTTTGACCCGGTTTGTTTTGTGACTTGCATATGTCAACGTGACACTTACTGTGCCATTTCCAAACACACACAGATATTAGAACACTTCTCTTTGTGTACTTCGTAGTTTGCTCTGTACAGTGGTACGCACACCTACAGACAAGTGTCGTATGAACATGTATTATTCTAAGAATTAGTCTATGATCTGTTACATTATGCAAACACTATATAATATTTTAAAATTAGGTGAAATAGAAAATGTTTATTTAATTGTAAGAAGGTAGTTGAACTTGTGTATTTTTATTTGCATGTAGTGTTTTAAGAATGCATTTGAAGGGCAGCATTTATAAATTGTGTACTATTTTCGAATAGCCATAAACCGTGATTGTTTTTTTTTTTTTTTCTCCCACTGCCTATATTACGTTACTGATATATTGGCTTTCAACGTGGTGTAAGTACACTTAATGCAGAGATTGTTGTACGTGCTTTGTGCCACGTGTGAGGCTGGAGTTGGCAAACTGCAACGTATGTATTAAATGTGAGCTTGACGGCTGAGTCAGGTGTCGTGCTGCTTTAACTCTTCAGTGTCCAAGCCGGGCACTGGATGTCAGTCTTTACCTTCTGAAGTATAGTCTTGGGAACAGTATCATGGTGAGTACAGGTGTCCTCCCGACTGTATCGTCTGTTGTCTACAATTTTTGTCGTGCTAGTTACAAACCTCGTAGCTAGAGATTCCTGTTCTTCATAGCTTATAGTGCTGGACATATCACCACCTTTTCCCCTGCAGGATGCTTTTTCATTTTATTAGTTTTGTTTCAGCATTGTTTGGGTTGATTTACAACCACCCTCATGTCTGTCTGTCAGTCGCATGACCAACCACCATTCAGGTGCTTCTGATAGTGGGTCCGTCCGTCTGTCCTTGGCTCGACAGATGGGTGAACTTATAGCCTTCAGAACTTGATTGGTGGCGTTATCGAGAATGTGAGGGAGCTGCAAGGATTTTTTAAATATATGTTTTAATATTATGTAGCTGTTTTATGTTAAAAAATAACAGTATACTTCTGAGAGGTTTTGATTATAAATTGTGTGTTCAAACTCGTACTAATTTGCAGATTGCTTAGGGGAAAGACTCAAGTAACGAACTGCAGCAAGTAAACAACAGTAGAGAAATTTAATAAATAATAGAGAGAAATTATTGACAGCACAAATTAACAAACGAAAAGTATGCTGGTACAAAGTGTTATAAAATTGGCGCACATGACAGACAGACATGAAGTGTTGTGACTTGTTATTGTAAGCTTGCCTTGGGCATGTACAATGTAAAGTAAGTATGGTTATCATAAGATGAAACTGACGTTTTATAGTGAAAGGTTTACTTCTCACCATTTCAACCAATAAAATTGTTGGTCTCTTACCAAGCAAAATTAGCTAAAAAAAAATGTTTGACCTTTTTTGACATTAGAAACAACTTCTAAGGATAAAATAAAAAAAATTGACTCCTGAGATTACGTCAGTTTGGGTTCTACGTTCTTGGAAGTTGAAGGACTCGAGCTTGTAACAGAAGGAAGGTTTCATCTTTGTGTAACCGTACCGTGTACTGACGTAGCAACTAGACCGCATGTGTGTCGTGCCTGCTCTGTACGCAGCCTCTGTGGTATTTAGGTGGAAATGCATGGACAGCCCTGAATTCGGATTTCGGACAGTATCTGATAATTGACTTGGGGCAGGTCATGAATGTGACCATGATAGCAACTCAGGGCCGCCCACATTCCTCCGAGTTTGTCGTGGAGTACGGTATCAGTTACGGTACAAACGGACTTGATTACGCCGATTTCAAGGAGGCGGGTGGCGACACTAAGGTAAGCATTACTTCATGTCAGCCTCGTTGCATTAATCACAGGCTTTTTCAGCTATTAAGTTTTTTCAACAACATTGCTTAGAATTTTTCTTGTTTTCGCTGATAAGCCGTCACAATTTTAACCAAAAATGCCAAAGATTGTGTCATATTGTATTACAGAGCCTCTTTTGGAAGACAATGTTGCAAATGGCTAACTCTCAGTAAACCAAGTAAAACTGTTTGGTGGTTGCCGAACTATGACAAGTGACATTTGTTCTAAAGTTAAGTTTCTCAAAACATTTTGAGTGGAAGACATTCTTCACAGTAAGCAATATTTGCTGTAAAAATATCATTTATGCTGATTGTAAGGTTTTTCTCGTTATATGCACTTGTTAAGATTTTTAAATACGTTTTATTTCTCCCTGAAAGTAGATAATTGCAGTGCGACATTTTTTATATGTAGCACCATAGTATCATTGTAATGATCGCCTCCCTGCGGAGGCCCTCGGTCAGCCTGTTGCTAGAAACAGTTTCGATATTGTATGTAGAAGTGTGTTACTGGTATTATCACGTATGCACTAACATTCTTGCTAAGTCATCGTTAGAAATAACTTTGTTATGAGCAATATCGTGGAACATTCTTTTACTGGCTTCAGATAATACCGTATTTCTAATAAAATTCCCCAAGGATGCTGCAATGGTAGCCTACGTTTCATTCCGTAGTCAATGTGGAGTGCAATTCCAAAAGTTGCCTTATCCAAATCAATGAAAAATTATTTAACAATTCTTTTAAATTCTCCTTCCATACTGGCATCCGAGAAAATATTCCAGATTGTTTACAATCCCTACAAGAACTTCAAAATAACAAGACCTTTCCAAAACTTGTCTTATCCAATCTTGTGTTATGTCCCAGTAGAGTTCTCAACCGTGTCTGAAATATGTATAATCAAAACTTACCATATTGCTATGTTTCATATTTACTTTCAAATGGTCTTGCCAAAACTAGCTTTATCCACATAGAGTAATTCTATTCTTCTGGTATTATCTACAGTTTGAGATAGTAGTGTATTTTGGTTATTGTGGTTTTGGACTGAAAATCAGAAGTGTGTGAAAATGTGAAACTGCCTGGTAGCTGGTATTTCAAGTTCCTCCCGTGCATATTTGCATAAAATAAATATTTCAGGTACGGATGTCATTAAAGATGAAGTAAATTACCATACTGATGTATCTCGGTTCAGGAGAATCTGTGAGAAAGGCAAATTGTACTGCTAGAATTAGTCCTGTACCAATCAGAGGAGGACTGAGCATGAAACTATATCCTCGCACGTTGTGATTGGACAACCTCTAGGAAAAGCACTTTGGTAACTGTTGGCAATGCAATGAATGTGTACAGTGCTACAAAGAAATTGCTGATTCCCTACAGTTTTTCTTTATATGTTCCCACAAATCACTTGATGTGGAGAAGGCAATTTTTGAAATTGCACTCTATATGAACAAATTTAGAGAACATTATTGTACACAAACTTCTCCAGAATAAAAAAATCCTGATAATCATATACACCAAAAATAAATATTTTTTTTTAAGGAAAAGATATTAAATAAAAAAATATTACTATAGCGCCAAAATTTAATTGATTAAAAACTGCATTTGATTCAGGTTTCCCTTTTTTGAAATTGGGTGACATCATTTCACATGTAATAATTTATTTGCAATTTTTTTTGGTGCTTATGAAATTAATTAAGTTATAAATACATAGAAAACTACTATAACTTGGTTATGGGAACTGGTTTATTTTATTTAACCATGAGAATCTTTTTGTTGTGAAGTGATATCACCTGAAATGTATGGTTGATGCCTGTTGTGCATCCACTTATGTGTGTGTAATTTGTGATGTTAATGAGCCGACCTGCAACAGCGACAATGTAATGAAACAGTGTGCATAGAACACTTCCCCAAGCAGCTTTCATATGCGACTAACGCATACATGTGAATCAGTATTGTGCTCGACTGTGTATGGATTCCTACTGGCTATGCAGTGGCTGGTTAATGGAGGCAAACTAACCATTGGCACGTTGCCACCGTGCGAATCTTGGAATCCTTCTTTGCTACAGGCCATGACGGGTTCCATCCCCAATCCTGCTTTTCTGAGCAACTTGCTAATGACCTCGCTGTCGACGTACGTTACACCCTACCTACATGCCTTTAATTGAAGTGGCAGTGCAAGATTTCTGTAAGTACCCAAGTAAATAGTGAAAGTCCTTCTTGGCTCCTTACACAGGCTACAGAGAGAAACATCTAGCTTCCCCCTTCCATTACAACCCACGCCAAACGCAAACAAACTGCCCTCAATCCACGTCATCAGTGGGTAACAAGACTAACTCATGAAAAAATACTGCTGAACGTAATACTCGCGCCATTTAATGATGCTCAACTGAAGGTGTTTCCAGACAAAGGAAATGCAGCACTGCTACATAGCACGCACATTAGGTTTGACAGGAAAATACATCTTTAGATTTTTATTGTGGTATATATTATTGAGATCATTTACATTAGCATTTATTTCCAGGTATATTGCTCATAACTAGTATAGAGAGATATGCCATACCCTAGGACAGGGTTATTCAATTAGTTTTCCTATTGAGTCGCTTACAAGTGATTATAACGCTTGACACCCCACACTCGTAAGTCGTAGCTCACTATACATACTTTATTCATGTGAAGATATAATAAATGAAATAATACATAGTTGTATTACGAGGTTTACGCTAATAATATTTCCAGTTGACATTAAATAAGTTAATTGTATTCAAAAGTAGATATAAAAAAAAGGGATGGTTAAAAACAAAAGGTCAGCCAGCGCCTGTCTAACTTGACAAGCCGCATATGGCCCGCGGGTTGCTAACTGAATCACCCTGCTCTAGGCCACAGCTCTCGCTGCTGATGACATTCTGGTTTGAGGGCCATTCACTGCCTACGTCCAGCCTGCAACAGGTAATTGGTGTACCTCGAGGGAAAAAGTTTTGCCATCAATAGTGTGTGATGTGTTTCATGTGTATGTGAAAACTGGCTTGCGAGGTAGTACACTGAAGTCTTTACGCTGTAAGGTTAGTGCATTGGTGGTTTACACAGGAGCAGCGAAACAGATATTCATTCAAACTCTCATTCTCTCGTTTGTTCATGAATTATGCAATCTCATTAGAACAAGTGTTTATCACACCTAGTTCCTTCTGCTACCTCACTGCTTTTTGCAATATTCTATGACATTGTTATTATAATGCAATACACCTGCAGATTTATATTCTTACTTCCACAATTTGCTATTAAAATTGTTTTTGGTGGTGACAGTAGTTATGTTGTGCTTGCTTGCGCATGAATTATTTTACAGTGTTTTAGATTTGCAGTAACTAAAGTATTTGCTTGAAAATCTTTACATATTCACTAAAACTATCCTCGTAAATTGGCATGTGTTGGTATTTTCTTTGTAGTTACGGTATTTTTGGGTTCAGCTTGGTCTCGCTTGCTCAGACATTCGTTGTGAAAGCCAGCCATGGACTAGGAAGACTTGTGTGGTTGTAAACTACGGCGCTGGGAACTGGTGGTTTGTGCGTAGCTTGGGATTTCCAGGGCAGTCGGTTAGGGAGTTCATTGTATGGTCGTCAGGAATGAAAGTTTCAGCCGAGTGATGTCAACCACTGAGTCTGACATTTGTATGTACAGCATATTCCATCTTTGTACAACCCTCACATAACTCTTGAAGCAAGAACAGTAGTATTGTGCAAATAATATGTATATTGGGACAATAGTAAAAATCAGACAAATCATTTTTTATTTCAGCAAAACCACTCTGCCGAAAATTGATTAAAATTAAAACTCCCGAGTGTTTGTGGGGTTGATTAAAAGAATTTTTTGTCTGTGTACCAACTTTTTTCCATTATAATATTCCTAAAACAGCTACACGAAACTAAACTTGAAATGTTGGTAGATTCTTTATGTTGAACTCTTGACATAACATCATCCTGTTTTCTTTGTTAAGTTCTTCAAAGATCTTTTTAACAACATTTGTTTCTTCCATGTCACTTATTTTTCACATTTGCTTGAAAGAAATATATTTTGAAGTGAAGCAATTTTGATATCATATTTTAAATATGGTTGTGTTTATTGTATGTTACTATTTGACGGTACATAATACAGTAAAACGTTTAGTAGAACGTGAAGATTTTCATTGAAAGTTTGTTAAGGTTGTGCTCTCATAAAATTGTTATTTTTTCTTTCAGTTTTATTAAAGTCACACATGTATATGTTGTATTCAATGAAGCAGTCACAATTGCACAACTGTAAAAACAGTCACAATATATGCAGCGTAGGTAGTAGAGTTGTGTAGTCGGGATGGTCTCTGCACGCATCATGTCGGAGGGACGGGCCTGGCAGGTGATGTACGAGATGCTGTATTTCTCAAGTACAAAACAACTGGGCACGTCTGGATGTGAAACACCGTCGAGTGGCTTTGTCGACTAGGAGGAGTCTGTGATTGTCGGAAAGCCACAGGCAGGGCCAGCGACTTGCTTGTCTACCACTCGCCAGCCTGTGGGAACTTCACTCTAGCACCATATATCTACCAGGAGCGTCTCTGTACGTCCAGCACAGGCGACAACTGCTATATTAACAACACGCGTAATGCAGCACCGAACCACAACAGTGTGTATGGGATCCGTACCATATAACACATGTCATTTCCTGCTGTCTGTATTTTGTGTCGTGTCAAAGAGAAATAATGGATGTGTTCGGCTTTGGTGCAATTTGCCCTTGATCATGTACCCTTCATCCCTTCCCGTGTCACGAGCCCTTGAAACCCCCATGAAAAATATTTGTTAGTAAATTCAGATGCCTGTGCTTGTTTCCACCTTGTGGTTTTATTCTGGTGAATGTCACTCTATGCGAGTTTGATTTGTCTTTGTGACGTTTGCAAGTGTTTTCCATTGCTGTGCAGAGTTATAAATACAAATCAGTAAAATTTCAAACAGTTCCACATTGGAAAACTATGTAGGGCTCGAGAAGGGCAAGTTGCGCATAACCTTGGCTGAAGGGGACATTCTAGGGTGCATATCGTGCTCTTTGTGTGACATCACATCTGGGATGCACTTTGCAAGGGCTTGAAGCCAGGCAAGGGCCCTTAGTTCGTGAATTCGAACACGGCCAATGGTTAACGTCTCAAGCTAATTTGGATATGCACACGTGACGGCCATCCACGCCAGTCCTTCAGTACGCCCATGCACAGTGTAGGGGTTGGTTCTGTATTCTATAGGAATTTCAAAGAAACTGGTAAATATGAACTACACTATGCATCTCTACATGCATTATATATAATAATAATAAAAAGTCTTTATTTTTGTGGGGAAGTTAAGTTATTATCACCTTCTCTTACACTTAACCACTTTACATAGTAAAACATAACACGTATTTTTTTAAAAGAAAAAAAAATCAAATTAAACTAAACTTAATGTCTACTATAAAATTAGAAAATAGCTTATATGAAATATATAAACGCAACATACATAAAATATAAATAAGCTGAATAGTGAACTTACAAGATTTCGCTTTTGATGTATGTTTTTATGTGTATACATATATGCATACGACATACATTCACATACATATAATTGTACTATTTTTAAAAATTAACATTGATTAGCAAAAATTATAAAACTGCAATTTAGTTTAAGAATTTATGAAGGAAAGAAAATCACAGCAAATAACAATTTAAACACGGGGAGGGGAGGGGGGAAGACAAAATTAATTAATATAAGACATTTTATGTTTACTGCATTAAATATTATGTCAGTTACCTAAAAATGTACATAAAATAAAATAGAAATGCAACGTTTACTCGCACATTCACACACCTACATACATTAACAGTTGGCCATAATTGCCGCCGTCTGGTCCTTTGAAAGGCGTAGTGTAATGAAACATGAGCTGTGCAGCCACCATCCTTGTTACTAAGACAGTGGGAAAGCTCGTTGTTACCTTCTGTTGGTGCATTATGTCATGAAGGAACAGACCATACACGTTGTGCTGTTACATGATGTGGTTACGTCTTTACATGTTCTACCATTTACATCTCAGCATTATCACCTTCATTTGTCACCCAGTGATATAATAAAGCTGCCCGCCCTACCTTCGCCACAGATGGGCTCAACGTTGCAGTGTAATGGTATTGTTCATTGTAATCACATTTTTCTTGGAGCCCAGGTTGCAAAGCGGATAGACTTCTCGCCTCCCAACAAAGCAAACTGGGTTCAGTTCCTGGTGGGGTCACTACCGGATTTTCGCAGGTGGGAATCGTGCCGAACAATGCCGATGGTCTGCGGGTTTTCTCTGGGATCTCCTGTTTCCCTTATCCTTGTATTCCAGTGTTGCTCTATGTTCAACTCATTTCACCCTTATTTGCCATCCAAACCTTCCACCCCTCATTTTTTCTTCTGTCTTTAATATAACAGTAATGAAAAATTGTTGGAATCCAACAGTTTCTTGTTGGGGTGCAGATTATTTTGGCATTGAGTGTATTTGCATGCAGAGTGGGGGCAGGTATGAGGGAGTGCGCTGGTAGTCTGTTGAAGTGCGACTTACTGAAGGTTTTGCTCTGTAATGTGATCCTGCATGGTGTACATGTGATTGGCCAAGACTCCAAGATGTGAAACCACAGCTTGCTTTGGTAGTGTTCTCACATAATTGAGGTTCTTCTGTTAGAGGTAAGTCTCTTTTAACATATCAAGCCTGCACAATCGTGAGACACAATGACTGATGATAAATTGTTTGCTGAGATTGTGGAAAATTTAAAATGTGTGGTCCAACCTGAAATGTTGAGCGAGCTTAGCAGTGTTTTGAGTTACGGTTATGCCGTGTTATTTTCACGACATTGAGCTAGGAGTGCAGGCAAATTTTTGAAATATGCATCTCTGACGAGTGTTGTAAAACATTTTTTAATGATACTGTTCGGCTTCTTTGTTTTCATGTTTGTACCTTTTTTCCTTTTTGGTGGTTAAGAAATACAGCAATGGCTTATTGTATTATAGCTGTGCAGAAACTGCACAATTGACTGTAGGATGTTATTGCTTGTATTACCCTTCGCTACTTGAGCATTTGCCAGTGGTAAGTAATTAACCACTGTCATATACACACTTGTCCTATAAGGGATGAGAACTCGTTAGTATGGTAATTTTCTAGATTAGGGGCTTTTCTGAAAATAATTTNCACACTTGTCCTATAAGGGATGAGAACTCGTTAGTATGGTAATTTTCTAGATTAGGGGCTTTTCTGAAAATAATTTAAAAAAACTCCAGAAAGTGGTATATTTCGACTCTACTAATAACGTAGAACACGAATATATTGGGGGCATAGCTTTAAAATAAGTACAACATATTTTAAAAAATTGAACAAGTTTGTGAGGTGACTGTTTCTGACAGTTTGTTTACGTTTTGAACGAAACGTTTTATGTCAACAAAAGTTGTTTTAATGAATTCAGCATAGCTTCCTAGTTGATATTGAAGCGGCCGTACTGTTAAAATAAGTACAACATATTAAAAATACTCGCTACATGTACGAGTAACTGATGTTTACGTTGACTAACGTGTGCCGCCATTATTAATGGCTACGCAGTGCAGATTTCACGCAATCTACCGGCGTTAGATGTCATCGCCGGCCTTACGTTAGTATGCATGCAGGCAGCGGTCGTGGTCAGTTCGATGGTGCTTCGTTCGTGATTTAAGACGGAAAAAAAGCAAGCAAGACTACGTTTCTGCGTTATATTAGCCTATTAACGAGTGCTTCTGTATATATATTCGGCTGTAAATGAGTGTTTCAGTGCGTTATATTCGCGTATGTGGTGCTTCGTGAAAACTGTGATTTCATCGAGTGATCTGACGTTGAATGGGCCATTGACAAGAGTATGTACAACCCGCCTACATTGGTGAGTGCATTTATATTATTTGTGTGGGTTTTACGTTCCTTTAAATCCCTAAAATCCTAAATTCGTAGTTTAGTGTGAAACCCACAAATCCTATCCGGTAGCTTAACGTGCAAATGTAGTTATATTACGTAAGTCAAACAAGGCTTTTTCCGGACGTTTATACAGCACAATTTCACATTCTTTCTATACTAACCTTGGATTATTCGTAGGTAACGCAGAACCGACTATAGTAGCGTCGTTAACGTAATTGTATAATATGTGCCCACCTAACCGAACAGAACCTAACCCCACGATGGGTGAATCACTATTTTACATTTTCATTTTTAAACTAACCTAGGATTGTAGCGATTTTAACTAACCTAGGATTGTAGTTACTTAAAATAACGTAGGATTATAGGGTTCCCATGTAGTCTGTGATTGTAGGGTGTTGATCGGAGATCGAATATTGTATAATCTTATATTAGTGTACAACCTTACAATCCTAGGTTAGTTTAGAGCCGTACAATCCTAGGTTAGTTTAAAAACGTAAAATAGTGATTCACCCATCGTGGAGTTNAATATTGTATAATCTTATATTACTGTACAACCTTACAATCCTAGGTTAGTTTAGAGCCGTACAATCCTAGGTTAGTTTAAAAACGTAAAATAGTGATTCACCCATCGTGGAGTTAGGTTCTGTGAGGTTAGGTGGGCACATGTCAGGAAATTCGTCGTACGTTAATGCCCCTAGTATATTCGTGTTCAACGTTATTAGTAGAGTCGAAATATACCACTTTCTGGAGTTTTTTTTATTATTTTCAGAAAACCCCCTAAACTAGAAAATTACCCCAGCAATTTTTGATTTTGATGCTTCCTTTGTTTGTCTTTGGAAGTGAAACTTTTACGTACAAGTATTTTGAGTTACTTGTAAGCAAATTTTATTGAAAGATCGTGAGAGTATTTTTGACAGTGAAATGTTTATTGAGATTATGTATTTACGTGTTACAAAACTAAATGCAGTGCGACCTTGCTGTATGACTGGGTTACATTATTAACAACCACAACTCGCAGAAATAATGGTGTAGAAGTTATATTTCACCACGAAAACAATTGTTTGATATATTTGGTTTGGGTTTGGTTCTAAAGTGTAAAAGTGAGTTTGTGTAAATAAAAAAATATTTTAGAAAATCTTAATTTTTTTAATTGTATCATTTTAATTTTTCATTATTAGGCACAAATACTCTTTTGTCACTTAATTTCAAGACTCACGTTGTTACTTGTGACCTAGAATAGTGTCATATGAAGATACATCCATAACTTATTATTCGTTAAATCAAACAGAAATGTGAAAGTTATCAAAGTTAACTTCGTCTCATTTAATTTTTTGGTGACTTAATGCTTCAGCAGAAATGCTGAACTAGAAATAACAGTGTTATAATAAGACTTGGTATATATTTTCCAGTAATCTGATAAGCAGGATAGAAAGAACAGTTTTAGTTGAATGTAGACAGCGAGTGAAGTGTGTCTCACGATGGTGCAGTTTATGTGTGGTTGTTGGTTCTATCTATCTGTCTCTACCTCACTAACCACCTCTGTTTTCTTCTTTCTGCTAGCGGTTTCTCTATGTTCTGTGCAGGCGACCTAACATGGACGCCAGTGGAGAACACGTACTATCAGTTCCTCACTATAAACCTGCGTGACAGGAAACAGATACGCGCCATCGGCACGCAGGGGCGTGCTAGCACGCTCGAGTACGTCACAGAGTACATAGTGCAGTACTCAAGTGATGGAGAAGGGTGGAAAAGTTACATTAGCGCCACTGGCGAGATCGAGGTACTGCTACGCAGAATGAGCCGAAAGTTTCTATGCACCTGTAACTGTCTCTGGTTGTGTCCCTATTGTGCACATTCCTAAATTTGTCCGAGACCAAAATGACAGTTTTACATACTATGAAAATTGTCAATTTGAAATAAATTTTGTTTTTCTCTATTGCCAAAATAATTTAAATTGCAGTATAACATTTGCCACATTGTTTCTTGAAAAAGCTGCACCTTTCCCACTTCGAGTGACTTCTCTATTATTGTTTGCAAATTTCACGTAGCATTGAGAATTGTAGCCATTCAGTTTGGTCAGTGATCAACACTCATATATGCGTGCCCTTCTATACTAATTTTCCTATCTCCTTAACATTGAATTGCCAACAGGAGTCTGGCCACACACTTGTTTATTTGAGAGTAATAAAGTCAGATGCGGAGAAGAAGAGACGCGAGTGCAGTGCCGGCTGTAGTATCAGCTGTACCACAAACATCAGATGGAGCGTTCCTACTGCCGTTACCGAAGGCTGAAGACGGGATGTTTGTGGGACAGTGCAATGCTCCTGGGCTGTTCTGTTGTCGCCCAGCTACGGACCGGCCCACGATGGGTAACACGTTAGCGAGCTTCGGGGAACTCGCATGCCCAGACTTCTTCCAGGCACCATACGTGTGGGTCCTGCTAGGTTACAGTACAGTACAGATGTACCTTGCAACTGCAAACATGAGCTGAGGCAGTGTGCATTCATTTTGCAGGTGGGGATCATTTTATGAACAGTATTTTTTGTGTTGATTAGCTGCCGTACTTTGTTCAGGCCTGAGTTGTTGCTAAAAAGAACTAGAGTTAGACCTGTGTTCACCAAAAGTTGTATTCAGATCTTATTGGCACCACGAATTGTGGGGATGAAGACAATGGAAACAGTGAGAGAGAAGATGGCAGGCAGTTAACTTCGTTTGTCTGTGTGCAACTAAAACTGAGTTTGTAATTTTACAAAACAAGAAATAAATCATGTTTACAAACTATTTTTGGTCCTCCAACCAGGAATGAGTATTTATTTCTGTGAAACGAAGAAATGGTAACTTTGTGAACAACCACGTTTTTGTTTTGGTGTATATGGCGGCATCAAATACCGACTTGCAACTTATAATCTTCTATTATGTTATGGACAAAGTAACTTAAGTAAAGCACGTTCTAGATGAAGCCATTAGTGATACAGAAAATTATAAGAGTTCGCAATTGCGTTCGAGGAAGTGTCGAAAAAAAGGAATGAATTTCTTGCTAACTATTTTGCGTTATGTGCGGTCCTGCCAAAGGCACAGAAAACAATTACCCAAGACCTGAAGGAATCTTATATGACGTTCGAGAAACATTTCAGGCACCTTCGAATAGCGCATAATAGATTTACAGTCAGAGCAGCAGACTTAAGATATAGTGCAGCAGTTCCACATGCAGTGTTGCCACCACTCCCCTGCCGGTGTTTTCAGGTAGCAGAGCCGAGGTGGGCTTCGTTTTTGGAACTGTTCAGATCTATTGTTCGCCAGGATACATCGCCAAGCAACGTGCAGAAGCTACATTATTTAATTGGTTGCTCGAAAGACGAACCTAGCGAGCTGCTAAGTAACCTGCCAATTACAAATGATAATTATGACATTATTTGGGCATTGCTTGAAGAAAGGTACAAGAACCAACACATTACAGCTACTATGCATGTCCAAAAGATACTGCATCTCTCACCTGTGACTTGTAAATCAGCATACTCGTCATGTGTTGTTAGTGTAGTTCAAGAGAATTTAAATGCATTGAGGGCTGACCATTTTCTAGCGTCTGAGTATATCAGGGGAACCTAGTGCTTTTCACTCGGTGTTTGACTGGGTTGTGACTGGCAAGACCAGATGTGAAGCATGTGTAACTGCACTGGTACAGATCAACTACNTTAAATGCATTGAGGGCTGACCATTTTCTAGCGTCTGAGTATATCAGGGGAACCTAGTGCTTTTCACTCGGTGTTTTGACTGGGTTGTGACTGGCAAGACCAGATGTGAAGCATGTGTAACTGCACTGGTACAGATCAACTACACTGGATATGCAGCTACGAGAATATCGGGAGGTAGAGTAAGTACCATCAGCTCGTGTGATATCTGCAGAGGACAAGAAATGTGAAGAGCACTTCCACGCTACACATGCTCGTAATGCAGATGGGACATACGTGCTTCGGTTGCCATTGAAGCAAGAGCAGCAAACCATTGGAAATTCCTTAAAAGTTGCATCATCCAGATTTGAACGCCTTGAGAACAAATTGAAGAAGTTGCCAGGACTGGCAAACGAATACAGATTGTTCCCCAAGGAGTATGAGGACTCTGGCCGCATGTGACGTGTGCCGAGTGTTCAGCAGCTCTATAGTCAGAGTAGCGCACTGCAGCCTGATCCAGTGGAGTAGCCTACGTGATACCCCATCATGCTGGACTCAAAGAAGCTAGTTCCACCACCAAAGTGATGGCTCTGCAACGACTTCTACTGGTATTTCATTAAACGACTTGTTGCTTACTGGGTATAGGTGATATCATCCTGCACTTTCGAATGATGCCAGTTGTCTTTACTGCAGACATTTGTAAAATGTATCGACAAATTGAAATCCACCCTGACGACCGCAAGTACCAGTGCATTTTGTGGCGTCTTACTCCAGAATATGATGTTCGTGTCTATCGATTAAACACAGTTACATATGGGTTAGCATCGTCCCCGTACCAAGCGCTGAAGACAGTGCTGCAGTTGGCACTGGATGAAGCTCGTCAGTTTCCTCGAGCATACCGAGTATTGTTACGAGATGTTTGTCGATGGACAGTTAACTGGGGCCAACTCTGTAGAAGAGGCAATACAATTGAAGGGTGAACATTTGTCGATGTTAGCTCGAGGAGGATTTGAGCTGCGAAAGAGGTCCTCTGCAGACATATCTTCCAACACAGTGGGGTTCACTGTGTTGGAAGATATGTCTGCAGAGCAATGTGAAGTTCTGAGAAGTTTTGGTCAAGAACCAAGCCCAACTATCGTAGTTCTTGGTATTCATTGGTGTCCGGCTACAGACGAGTTGGTATACCACATCAACATTCCCCAGTTATCTATTACTAAATGAGGTATTCTCTCAACAATTACGAGACACTTATGGGTGGGTGTCGCCTGTGATTGTGTGGGTTAAGATGTTGCTTCGGACTTTGTGGTCATTAGGATTGGAGTGGGATCAACCAGTCTCTGAAGAAATTGCTCATCAATGGCTGCAGTTCCGAACATCACTATCTTTCCTTGCTGCAGTGCGAATCCCAAGATACATCAGTTTGCATGATGCAAGTAACCTTCAGTTCCATGTGTTTTGTGATGCCTCTGAATAAAGCATACGCTGTTGTGATCGATGTGCGGCTTGTTGACAGTGGTGAAGTCATTTCGACCCATCTAGTAATTGCTAAATAAAAGGTTGCTCCTCTGAAAACACTGTCCTTCCCTAGGCTTGAGTTGTGTGCTCGTGGCAAGGTGGTGGCTGTACGTGAGCAACCAGTTTGAAGACAAATCATACAACTTTACCATACACATGTGGTGTGACTCTACAACTGTGCTGTCGTGGATAAAATCATCTCATAAATTTAAAACCTTTGTAGCAAATAGGGTTTCTGAAATTCACACCATCGTACCTCTGAGCATATGGCTTTGTGTCTCGTCTAGCTGCAACCCTGCAGATTTAGCTTCTCGAGGTGTTTTTCCAGAGCACTTAGTTGGTAACACTGTGGTTTCATGGTCGTGACTGACTGGCAGGCTCGGATGCAAAGTGGCCTGTACAACGGCTAAGGACCTTGGATGTGAACGAGCTTCCTGAATGCAAGTCTGTACAAAATCAGGTCCTTGCAGTTCAAGACAAGAGAAATTAATTAGTTGACTTGTTGGACACATCTTCATCATTATCTAAGCGTGTGGCAGCATGGATGCTCAGAGCTAAGAGTGCCTTCAGAAATCAAATTCATTGTGATTCGAAGTTATTGAGCTATGAGGAGATACAATCTGCAATGGTATTTTGGATCAAAGTTGTGCAACAACATTGTAGCACAATGAGTGTCTCAGTAGTCTTGGGAGCCTGCAGCCGTTCCTAGACCCCTTCAGAGTCACCAGGGTGGGTGCCGGCTGCAACATTCAGTATTACTTCCAGGGATATGTCACCTTTCAGTGCTCATTGATAACTACCTTCATGCTGGACCACAGGCTACGCAATCTCTCCTCCAGACAGTGTTGGATATTAAGCACAGGACGACTAATTCGAAACTGTATCCGCAGGTGCATGCAGTGTTTCAAATTGACAGCCAAACCCCCTCCCCCACTCATGGGAAACCTGCTGGCTGTGGGGTCACACATGTACGCCCTTTTCTGAAGGTTGGCGTTGACTTTGCGGGGCCTTTTATTCAAAGCCCCCCCAAAGCACGCAAGGTCGTCACGAAAAGCTATATCTGTGTGTTTGTGAGTGTGTCAAGCAAGGCAGTCCATTTGGAAGTTGTCATCTTTGTGTACTGATGCAGTTTTAGCAACCTTGAAAAGATTTGTATATGTGAGAGGAACACCATCTGACATATTTTCAGATCAGAGCACAAATTTTGTTGGCACCAACAGACACCTTAAGGAAGTGCATCAAGCATTGTTCTCTGAACCAGCGCGGCAGACACTGCATGATCACTTACGTGACGTTAATATTGTTTGGCACTTCAATCCACCAGCAGGACCCAGTTCGGAGGTGCGTGGAAAGCCGCAGTCAAGCTGGTCAAATTGCATATGAGAGAAGTGATTGGTGAACAAATACTTACCTTCGAGGAGTCAGCATCACTCTTTAGTGAAATCTCAGCAGTTTTGAACTCCAGACCTCTGTGTCCCCCGTCGACAGACCCCTCAGAATTTGATGTCCTCACTCCAGGGCATTTTTTGATTGGTGCTCCCTTTATTGCGCTACCAGAATGAGACCTCTCTCACATCGTGGAGAATTGTATTGATCGATGGCAATTACTCACAAAGTTAAAAACAGTGCGTCTGGAAATGATGGAGCACCGAATATCTCCACACACTTAACCAAAGAACTAAATGGAATGTTGCAACTCCCAGCGTAGAAGACGTGCTTGTACTGGTGAAGGACTCGTACTTGCCACTATTGAAATGGAGAACTGCCAGGATCATTCAAACTCATCCTGGTGACGATGGTGTTGTCAGAGTCCTGATTCTAAAATCTCCTAATGGTTAACTTGTTAGGCCTGTTTCAAATATATGTCCATTGCCACCAATCTAAGTCTGTATTTGTAAATACAGGAGACAATATTATCATATTCCATTGACTGTTGTAATCTCTTGTCTTACTTTGGATTTTTGTGGTTGCATTTGTTGACTTGTTAATAGTAAAATGTAGCCTTTTCCGGCAGGTAGTATGTTCAGGCCTAGGTGTTGCTAAAGAAACCGAAGTTATACTTTTGTTCACCGAAGGTTGTATTCAGAGCTTACTGGTGCCATGAATTTTGGAATGAAGACAATGGAAAGCAGTGAGAGACAAGATGGCGGGCGGTTAACCTCATTTTTCTGTGTGCGACTAAAACTGAGTTCGTGATTCGACAAAACAAGAAATAAATAGTTTTTACGAACATATTTGTATCAAGCTATTGGTAACAATACTGTCTTGAAACATTGTACGTATAGTTTCTCACGTCCCTGGTATTTATTGTACTGCTCTTGCAGTCGATGATGGTGGTGATCTTACAGGTGTATAAAACTTTTGGGTCAGCCTGTAACTTAACTGTAGTTTCGGTTGTACTCAGTTTAGATTCCCATTTTTGTAAATTTGGCAGCATTTTGATTTTAAATGTTAAAAAATGTAATGTAATTCAGTTTTTCTTACACTGTTTTCATGCCTTTTTTTGCTTTGCTTGTAGCAATTCAGAAAACTATGCAACATTCATGGTATTGAAAGAGAGAGCGTGTTTCTCAGACATTTTGTTTATTGAAACTTTGTCACACGTAATAGAACTTTCTAAAGTTGTCATGCACATGCACTGTATTTGAAATGAATGTGCATGTGGCTGACTGTGAGAGTACAGTATCCTTTCATCGTAGATGACTTATGTGAACACATGTGATTTCACTTGTGTGCGAGTGGCTTTTTTGACTGTTCATGCATCTGCTATCTCACAAAGTAGTGTTGACAACCTTGTCTTACAACTTTGGTAGCTAGAACACTGTCTCACTACAAATATGGAGAAACTAGGTTACGATTAAAACATTTTGTTAGAAAAATATCATTGTGATAACATAACCTATGTATAGGGAGTTTTGCATCCAAGCAGAAATAAGTTGTCAGCGCAACATAGTGGCTCTAGTTACTTGCTTCTAAGCTAAAAATAAGAATAATGTTTATATATATATATATATATATATATATATCACATTTCCTTCCAGTTTACAGCATGTAACTCTAATTTTAGAAATGATAAATCAGACCACTAAGGAATTAACTAAAAGAAAACTAATATTTTGGAAGTCTAAATATAATGTAGTGTGTGACTAAACATTGTCACATATATAATGTAAAAATTGAATTGGTTCTACAAAGTATTGCACCTCATTTTTAATTATTTGTAAAGTAAAACAGGGCCTTCAACTATCAGATGTGAAGGCTCTTGTGTTGAGCGTACAACAGTGTTGCGGTAATTAATGTGTATGGCAAGTCCTTGTTTCACATACGCTGTCTCATAATATACACTGGCTTTCAACAAAGGGCGGGTTTAAGGGGAGTGCAGACAGCACCCTGACTATTCCCAGCAATCGAGGAACTATAACAATTTAGACAATGTCAACACTTGGAAATTGGACGGTTCAGAATGTCAACACTTACTGTAAAGTGTCTGTAGCGCAGGATGTCACTATGCGTACCACGTTCACTAGGTGATGTGAATTACTCGCGACTCTCTGCGATGTTTGCAGGACACCACGTGTTCTGAAAGTCTCTCATGGCCTCCTGTTTTCCTACACACTGACGTATAGGAAATCTGTGGCTTTGTGTAATATGAGACATTTGTTTACCAGAAATTAATTAGATACAAATTCTGACTTTAAACATGTTTGTTTCCAACATCCAGCTTTTAATATTCTGCTCAACTCATTGATAGGGTCGAGATCTGCTTAAGGATGGATGCAAGTCGAATTCCAATGCGCTACTTAAATTTAAATTTAATACAGACAAATGATAATGCTCATTTTTTTTAAGAACAAGCAGAATCTGTTGGTATAGTCGGTTCACGACTGGAAGAAACTTTTGAAAATCAACCTTTGAAAAAACACCCTAGCCTTTAGCGACATGCATATAACATTACAAACAGCGGCGAGCGCGGATACAGTTATCCCGTCAGGTTGCCAGCACAAAGAGAGGAAATAGTTCCAAAGTTTTAACGTAATTGTTAATTTATCGCTTACAAATGGGTGTCGAAAAGAATTGTATCTTATTATGCCAATTATTAATGACGTGATGCTAACATATTTAGATTTCATCGTTTCTTGCATAGTCACAAGATTACGCTCAAGGTTAAAGTAACGCGGCCATTTGTTTACTAACCTTCGTAGTCCTTGTGTTGTTGACACACGTGCCAGAGAATTTGTGCGATTATCTCGTTTAACCTATAATAATTCATTTATTTGTCTTGTTTTACTAATATCCGCTCTTTATTATTTGGTTTTTAATAACGTATGATTTTAATTTGTGCTCACTTTCAGTTCTAATTTCTTTTGTTTTTATGTGTTTCGTGCACGTGTCTTTCCTTTGCCACTTTATTCTAACGTTGCAGTATTTGCACATAAGAATTGTTTTCACATTGTCGAAGACGTAGAATCCTTCACTCGCAAACTCTGCCGTCCTGTCGAAAACCGTCACAACCATTTTTAAATAACGTTTTACAATTGCGCGAAACATCCGACTCAACCACCACGCCATTTTAACGTCTGTAGCAATTTCGATCAATACTGATGATCTTGCCTTCGATGTACGGGAATTTATCGAAAGTCACTAACAATCGATTGTAAATAGACAACAACTATCGATTCATCAAAATACTCGCATTTTGGGTTTATAGAATGAAATGTTTTTTCGCTGGCATCGCATATTCTTTTGTGTGAAATTCTCAAGATTAAAAACTTTACGCTTGTGGAATATCCATTAATAATATATACATGACTTTTATAATGGGTACGTGCATGTACGAACACATGTACACACACAGTGGAATGTAAACATTGCATGTAAACATTGCCATGTGACTGCCACATGGCAATGTTTGTTTACCTTTGGCGGAAGGATACGAAATGGGCTTGAAAGTAAATCTTTAGCAGGGCTTCAAGAAAGTCTCTTCAAGTCGTGAATTGACTATAGTAGTTTTTTACTACAGTGCATTATTTTTTTCTAACATCGAAGTATCACTAACATTCTGTATGCATCACTGGCTTTGTTACTGTGTAACATTTGCACTAACATTTAATTTTCCATGCTTACTAACAACATGCAATAACAAATACAGATACCTGTTTCACGGTGACAAGGTAATGTATGTGTACTCCATAACATTTGGAGTGGCCTGCGGTGAAATTCTTGTTGGTTAACTCTTGCCAGGAGACTGATTCATCAGTTGTGTGTGTATTTAATTTTATCATAGGTTTAAAATCGAGCAAGGTGGCTTAGTGGTCAGCCTTGCGACTCACATTTGGGAGGACCTGGGCTAGAATACTGTCTTGCCATCCTGATTGAGGTTTTCCATGGTTTCCCGAAGCCACTCCAGGTGAATACTGGGATGGTTCCTTGCCACAGGTCGTCGCTGATTCCTTAAGCATTCCTGCTCCTCCGAGCGACTTGCTCTGTCCGTTAGTGAGAAGTTAACTACCTGGAGTAGTTTTGAGGGCGAGAAGCATGGGAGCAATCATCGCTATGCGTAGGCTCTGTTTCATTGTGCTGCTTGTACCTACTGGGTTTTATCATTTTGTGACAATTAACAAATAACGCATTCAAGTTTGAACACATTTTATTTTAAGAAAAAATACAAAATGCTGAATGGCAAACAACCCATACAAGACTAGTAAAATTTAAATATCAGCCTTTGATAGACAGTGATCAGAATGGGTAACAATATTATTAATGATTTATACAATTTATACAATTCATTAAAACACATCACTAGTATCGGATCACCGAAGGAAAATATTTACAATATATATAAAGTGCAACTCTGCTCCATTACAACAAGATTTTGATTTACAATGATCCAAACTTTACTTAGCCAACACAACAGCTAAAAAATTATTATCCTTTCTTGACTTAGAATTATTAACAGCAGACATTTAACTTTAAACTACTACAGAAAGGAGGACAGCAAGAATTGCCCATCAAAGCCTCCATTTCCAATAAAATAATATTAAAAACAATTAAAACAGTTATGGTGGGAAGAAGTCGTTTGGGAACCTTCAAAGCTCCGACCAATAAAAACTGTACAAAAACAAACAACAAACAATTTAAAAGATTAGCGCCCTATCGATGAAGTCGTGGAAACAGTGAAATAACAAACATTATTTAAACTTGGGCGGCGCGCAAGGACGAACACGAAACGTTACAAAAAGGACACACAGTAACGCAACACCATAATTAAGCTGAAACGTAATTTGGGAGGGCGGCCAAAACCAAAATTTTGAAATGGACTAGCACTACTGCACACCCAAGGTACAACACCACTTGCCACATAAGTGACCAAACATTTGAAAAACTTTACTGCAAACTTAATGTTTTCCACGACACACCATTTTTCAAGTGTCCCATCGCTCTGAAGTGTGACTAGTAAAGCGTCAGCTCGTAAACATGGTAGCAGTGTTTGACCTCAGCTGACCAAGGTGAAATGCAACTAAGCCATCACGAACATGCCAAGATCTTGCAGGCGTAGGGTAGCGGCGTAACGTAGCAGACGTCTGAAGGACATAAAGTAGGCAGAATGAGGCAGTGCAAAGCCTTAAATAAACCACCACGACCAATCAAAAAATAAACTATGTTAGAAGGCTCTGAAATAGTACTTTATGGCATGCATAATATCTGGAAAGTACCATTCGGTCCTGGTCTGGAGTATATTTTCTTTTAGTAAGTGAACATATTGGGCTGCATTAAATATGTTTTTTCAACATGCTGCAGCACAATTCCGTGTAATTCCGAATTTAATACTACTAAAATTAAATTGCCACTAGAGGACTGCAACCCGAATTGCAGCTAGAATATGACCGACTGGCGGCAGTTGCACACAACCCAATTTACAGTCATGATGTCCAACACGAAACTGCGCTCTTCTTCCTGTAGCTCAGGATTGCCAACCTTTAAGGCAACGTTAACAATTGATGAACGCACACCAAGTCCGGCATGCCAGAATTTAAATATGGGTCCCGCACAAGTATTAAGAGGTCAGTAAAAGAAACCACACAAAGTTATGCTGAGAAATTACTACTGTTCTAAAATTGTATCCAATCCATATTTACAAGGTCACAAGTCCAAACAGTCCACCTTAAGCCAACCGTTCAGTATCTGTCGTGCTTCTTCAGCTGACCGCGGACTTTGTGGCTTCCCCACGTGCTTTGTGTGGTAGCTTCTCGTTGTAGTTTGCTGGCTCTGGGAGGTGTCTACGTGGTGGATGGCCTCCAACCAATATCTGGTTTGTGTTCGGTCCATGTCCACCTGCTAGCTCACGTTGGTCATGATCCTAAACTGCCTTCCTAGATGGGGTCACAGACAGGGTATTGTTATTTCCAACTTCTGAAGCTGAAGCTTTTTTCAGGCTTAACAAAGTTTAGAAAATTAGACTGAAGGGTCAATGAACTACATTCTTTACCCTCCCCCCCTCCATTCTGCCTCTCGACCCTCAGTTACTGGACTTCCCCCATTTGCGTATTCTACTTAACCACTCACTCGACCCCTTTCACTCATGTACACCTTAATTTGCATATTCCCATACAGATTATGCACTTTGTCTGTTTATTTCCACATACCAGAGCATATATTAACATTTGAACAAATGTGTCTGTTTATTTGTGCTGCTCATCAATCTCAGGTGAGGTGGTTCATGTACTTATTTTTTAGTCAGTAGTAAAATGTCGGGCCAACTTTCCGAGAGTGAATGTATTGTTTATTTTAGTTTATTTTTGGAATGATAGTATACAAGCTTATTCTGGTACGATAAGTGGTAATGCAAATGAAGAATAAAATGCTGTGCATTAAAATGCTGTGCATTTTATTTGTGCTGAATGCGTAAATATCTTCACCACTAATGTCATATTCGTGGTTAAGTGGAGTATTCGTTATCCCAGTCCTGTCCAACAGTAATGTAAAATGTGATTAATCACTGGTAGTCGAGGAAGCCTCCGTCTTTGATCCACTTCCATGTCTCTGTACAATGTTCTGTACGAGTGTGTTTCTCTGTGCATCTGATAGCTCATCTCAGTGAGACATGATGAACTTAAGGTGCAGTGGTTTTTTAGAGAGTAATTTTGCCATTTTCTTGTATAGCAATTGCAAGTTATTCTGACACCAATTTTTTTTAGTATTCAGCACCAAAAATTTTTTAAAAACTTATATAGTGTTGTATAGGTTGTAAAGTTCCGCCTTTGTTACGTTTACGTTATATTAAAAATATTACAGCCTCAAAGGTGGACGCCGTCTTGTAACGTTCGGCACTTGTTACACTGCAGACTGTTTACGTTGCCACGGCTTGCTCAGAGGTAGAAACACGAGACTCAGTTAATTGAACACTAGTTACTTAAGAAAAAAGTTCCATACTAGTTTGATATATATTTATTTATTTAACATTCTGTAACACAGTTCACAGACGCACAGACGGAGTTTCAGTATGCAGAGTACGAACCTTTACCATCAAATATACTATTGCAGATAACAGTGCCACAGTCGTTTACTTAATGTTCTTAAAAAACTGACCCGAAGAAACTTAAAATGCAGCTACCTCCCACACCGGCTGAGAAATGATATATTAAAGTCTAGTTGCCGATGTGGGGGTTCTAGTCCTGCCCGAACGCGGCCTAGGCTAGCATTGCATGATACTTCTCGACTGCGCTGACCTGCCCTCACGGGCGACGTGAAGTAACTCTCCCTGACGACTGACTTGAATAAGACTGCCCTGAGGGCGACAGACAGATGCCCTTTTTGTGCTGCCTATCACCCCCCTCTCCTGAGATAACGGCCTCGCCACGCACGCTCTCCACAACGTTATCGTAACTGACTGCTCCGCACGAACTAATCCTGCGCCGTCAACAGAAACTAACCTCTCGTACAACAAAAACTTGTTGACGTTGCCTGAAAATGCGCTGGAGGAACTAAAACTGTCGACGCATTCAACATCCAGATAAACTAACCTCTCGTTTCGTATCAAATTTGTTGACGCATTAAAACTGCGCCAAAGGAACTAAAACTTGTCGACGTTGCCTGATCCACAGAAAAAGAAGTAATCTAATTAATGCTGACGCTTCCCCAAGACAACGATGTTCGAAACGAAACACAACCGGACTCCTGATAATACGTAACAAGCAGACGTCCTCCCGATAACCTACAAAAGCACACGTCTGCCGGATAAACTAACACGGGAAACGGCGCCACCACGGCTTTAAACTTGAACCCGATAAAAATATTAAGAAGCTTTCCAAAGCTTCAAACACACAAAAGAATTTTACACCCGAGTCCCGAAAAATTACGAATATTGCGTCATTACAAGGTAATCTATAAATATTCACATCACAGAAACTTGACTTTATAGTAATGAATTGTTTGTTTTTAGGCTTTCATGAAATGAAGATTATTTGCCTATTACATGGCAGACCAGTAAGGCCACATTATAGCCATTGGTGTTTATGGTTGCAGTGCTGTGTTGCCTATTTGATTATGTCCCCAAGTTGTGCGTGTTCTTATCCCTCAGTTTGTAACAGCGTGTTGTAACGTCGCAGTTTTGGAAATTGAAGGCAGGAAATCACACTTGCAGAAGCAGGAGACTTGGATAAAATAAAGAGAAAAGAAAAAAACAAGTTCTGGATAATTTTCTCAGATTTATTAAAGTTAATCCGGTTCACATTCTTTAAAAATCAGACACATGAATGGTTTGCGATACAAGCCAGGCAGATTATGAAAACAGCGTCACAGAGTTCATTACTAATGCACATCACAAGAAACTTATGACAACAGGAGGTACATAAATTTCCCTTTGGCACCTTGGCAAACTCCCACACCGGCGGAAGTAATTTAGTAGAAAAATGTTCTCCCCAAAAATTAGGTTGAAAGGAAGAAGGTCGCAGGTGCTTGCCGGAGTGGGTGAAATCTGTAAGCTTGAAATGGCTTCCTCGGAGGTTTGTAGTAATCTGTTATGTGACGGCAGACACTCACGGCTGATATCGCCATTGTACTCTACCTTCACATCACGATGCCAAAAACCTTACCAAATAAGAGCATTGCGCGGCACAGAATCCCTTTGGACACTGGTGCAAACCCTGTCGCAACCACTTTTCCATGCGAGCCAAACTACGTCAAAGTTAAGTAACTGCATTTCCTCAACATACTCAAAAGGAAAGAACATCTACGAACATCATAATGGTCCGTATCTCTAATTACTGTCGCAACCTCAACTACGGCATTAGGAAAAGCAAACTCGTGACAAATACATTTACTTACACGGCTAAAACATCTTAAATACTGAACAATTACATTTCCTCACAAAACAAAAGAAAATTAACTAAATGTTCTGATAATGTGTTTGTTGTTCCCAATTTGTTGTAGGATGACTTGTAAAGTAGAGAAGGCAGCGGTTAATAGTTGTTTTAATGTGTTGCTTGACTTGGTACCTGCAGATGTTCAAAGGTAACGTCAATGGCGACACCGTGCGGAAGAACACGTTCGAGTACCCCATCATCGCCCAGTGGATCCGCATCAACCCCACCAGGTGGCAGGACCAGATATCCCTCCGCGTGGAACTGTACGGCTGTGAATATGGTGAGTAGCGACGATACAACGTCAGGATACGTCAGTCAAACTGTAGTGGATTTGAGTGTTATCACTCGCCATTGTGCGCTTGTTTCATAATCGTTATGTTCCTATAGTTTGCCAGTGAGATATTTGTCCCAATAACAGTAGGTAGCTTATTTACGTGCAAAATATCAACATTTAATCTACCACATTCTTGCCCAAAAAAAAGGGGTGGAGATTGTGTGATGAATCATGAAAAAAAAATGTAACTAGGTACATACTCAGATACTGCAGCTCAAAAGATATTTAAAGATAGCCTACTTAACATAAAAATTAGTATTGTCATGAAACAAATTACAGTGCAACACTGTACAGTGTATTTTGTCTTGTTAGGATACATTTGCTGTAGCAGTAATTTTTAATCCAGTGTTATGATACAAGGTAAGTGTACAGATAAGTGCACCCATTTAAATGTAGTATCTGTGATTTTCACTTGTGTAAGCCAAGTGGCGAGGACTGCAGGTGCTTATCAGCCGAGATGTTTGTTGCCAATGGTGTTGGGTTCCGCTCAACAACGGTGGCATCCGCAACATTCCTCGTCTGCAAAAACCTCAAGTTATTCCACCAGGTATCAAACCTGTTTTTCCCTGTTCTGGGAGGCAAGTAGTCTGACCACACCACCACAGAGCTGGTTGGTTCATTCTGCATGTAGTTCAGATCATCGTAAGGAATGTTTCCTCTTTGTGTGCTGGGATTGGTGCATTTTAAAAGAAGGGAGAGACATAATACTTGTTGCCCATGGTTTCCCGGAAGCTGCCTGTCAAGCCATCAGTTGAAATTTTGCAGAGGGCTAGCTGGCATCGCTTATGGTCAGATCTAGGGTGGTATTACCATCTTCTAGCGTTGCCCTATCTTTATATGTATATATTGACTTTGTAAAACATTGTTCATCATTAATTTATGCAGGAGGCATTGTGTAGGTAATGGCATTGTGTTTGGGCAAGCGAGTTGCGTGACGCATGTTGGTGTGCGATTGCAGTGGCGGACGACATGTACTTCAACGGCTCGGCACTGGTGCGGTGGGACCTGATGAGGGACCCCGTGTCCGCATCCAGGGAGTCCATCAGGTTCCGCTTCAAGACGACGGTGGCCAATAGCGTGCTGCTGTACAGTCGTGGCACTCAGGGGGACTACCTCGCCCTCCAGTTGCGGGACAACCGCATGCTGCTCAACGTAGACCTGGGTCAGTGCCTCGACCTGTTTGCCGTCACTCTCGCCACTGCACAGAACTTGTTTTCTGTTTCTGCACAGCCACACGTGAACTTGTATTAGTGTAGTAATTAAACGCTGCTGCAACATTCTTATGGCTGGTAAACTGTTAACTTAACGCTGTGAAAAGAATATTTTGATCAGATAATATTTGGATTTTACTACGCAGATTTTAATATGCATTCTGGAAGGTTTCCAGTTACTTTGGCAGTTCAAAATGTAGTTAAATTCTCTATTGTATGAAGTGTTGCTTCCACGTATGCACGAGTGTGGACTGTAGGCAGGAGAAATGAGTACAGAATCATGATAAGTCCATGCCTCTGACGCCAGGCTGCCACGTCTCGCTGTTGCCAGTGGTGCTTTCAAGATGGCACTACCAAGCACTCTTCAGTCGCACTTACATGCACCACACTAGAAGTGTGTCTACAATTTACAAAGGGTCAACCACATATATTATATTGTTTAACTTCACCTACTATTTGTAAAATTCACAAGTAGCTAGCAAGTGTGGTGTTTAAATATGTGGCTGCTGAATTTATCTGACTTACTTTCTGATTTATACACACGAGAGTAAGATTTATCGTGTAGGTTACGTATTTACCTTCATAACAATTTCACAGTTATACTTGATAAACTCTTGAGTAAAGTCATCGGGTGCATAGCAGTGTTAATTGTACGTGTCGTGAGAGAGTACAGAATAGGCATAAAAAATTTTTCCTAAGCAGAGCTCTTAAAATTGCAGTTAACTGCACATTATGTAAACATACTATTATGTCAGTTCTTTCTGTGCTGTGCATAAAACACAAATAAACCATTTCTTGTAGTTGTCAACATTATTGGTGGGCACATAGTAGGTGTATTTATTTTTTACAGCTTTACAAAATATTTTGTTAAAAGAAATGAATATTTTTGTACAGTGTGTAAGCCATTGTCATTTTCTTAGCGAGAAGAAGAAGACAATTACTAATGTCAAGAGTTAAGGAGAAATTTTAATTGCTACGTACTTAATTAATATTTACTCCTTAAAACACACATCATTCACACAAATGGAAATATTTAGTGGGAAGGGCGCTCTTGTACAGCTGTTGTCGGAGAGCAGCGATGCCGTTCGTAGTTTACTGTAGCAACAATAGCGTTTACACTGGTGAGCTGTGACACTTGGTTTTCAACACAGAACACTTGTTTGATTANTTTACTGTAGCAACAATAGCGTTTACACTGGTGAGCTGTGACACTTGGTTTTCAACACAGAACACTTGTTTGATTGACAGATGGTCAGCATGCTACGGTACTGGTTTTGGAGTCCGATTGCTTACAGTCGCTGAGACTTCTGCTTGTGGGGCAAGGCCAACTCCGTACACAATTCGGTGCCTTGTCAGTATGCAAGTAGTTCGGAGTACTTTGCAATCAGGAGTTCAGTTTTTTAATTGCTGTGCACAAGCGTGACATAAAATAACCCTACTTCTTTACTTCTTAACGAATNATCAGGAGTTCAGTTTTTTAATTGCTGTGCACAAGCGTGACATAAAATAACCCTACTTCTTTACTTCTTAACGAATATGATTAATTGTTTTTTTCTGTTGGATTTTTAGTTTGCTACATACAAATTACCCCATGAAGCATGATTTAGTAATATAAAACAAACTAGAAGAAACTTGGTGACTTGCTAACATAATCACTGTTAACAAAGTGCTTGTGATTGGTCACTGAACCGTGGAGTTAGATTTTTGACAGGATCACACCTGGACTTCGGTAGGTGGATTTTCTAACTGTACAAGGGTTGTGTTCCACATCACATTTCAGGGTAACTGGCACTTTCAGGTCCTGTTGTACGTAATAAAATCAATTAATTTCACAATATTTTAGCAAGTTATTCATTACAGCAAATTTGTTGCAAAATCAAACCAAAAGAGTGTAGGATACAGAGTATTTACCACAGTAGTTCTTGCCTACATTTAAATTTGTTTTACGTAGTTATTTTAGCTATAAAATAATGAAAACAAGATGAATCACAGACAAAAATGATCTTCGGTAGTACACTAAATGAACATTCATTAACACACCCGAATATTAAATAAAAGAATTTTAGTTTCGTTACAATTTTTGGGCGCCAAGTTTCTTACCAAAACAAAAATGAAAGTTTCCATTCTTTGTTTTCATTTCTGTACACCGAATATTCGCACAACCCTACCACTTGGTATTTTATAGTGAAACTCCTTTGTTTCACATCAGAAGGTGTAGAAAAGTGTTGTGGACGTATTCGCTACAGAAGATGCAAGTACGATGTGTGTGAAGGAATGGAGACAGACACATGCGTGCAACAGTGTGTGATGTGTGCTGCAGGGGCCGGCATCATGACGAGTCTGTCTGTGGGTAGTCTTCTGGACGACAACGTGTGGCACGACGTCGTCATCTCGAGGAACCGCAGGGACATCGTGTTCTCCGTCGACCGCGTCATGATCCACGGCCGCGTCAAGGGCGAGTTTGTGCGGCTCAACCTCAACAGAGGGGTGAGTGCCGTGGCACGCTGCTTCCCTACCACAACTCTGTTGTAGTTCCGACTATTCTCCATCATCCTCTACCTCAAGTTTAGTGCATGCGTATCATCTGGTAAAGGAAAATTTAATTGAATGTTTGTTGGGTAGATAGTTATCAAAACATGTTCATTCTTGTCATAACNTCATCTGGTAAAGGAAAATTTAATTGAATGTTTGTTGGGTAGATAGTTATCAAAACATGTTCATTCTTGTCATAACTACAGAAAATATTAATTGCAGTCAGGTAACATAGGAGCACGTTTGAAATGTTTGTTCAGGAAAAAATTTGTTACGTATTCTAATGAAACATGTCTGTTAGCTTGAATNTAGGAGCACGTTTGAAATGTTTGTTCAGGAAAAAATTTGTTACGTATTCTAATGAAACATGTCTGTTAGCTTGAATTGATTTTTAAAGGCTAAGGAAGGTATTCCAAAAAATGTATGGTTTTATGCTTTTATTAGAAAAACAGTAAATAAGGACCAAAAGAAACGTGTGTAAAATAGGAAGAAAACATAGTCATTGGATTTGACAAGGTTTTACTGAACTTGCATCTGGTGTGGATATTTGGCAAAGTATCTCTGTGCTTGCACGCCATTGAAGGAGTTCTGCCTTCCTGAAAACTAAATATTAACTCAGTTAGGTCAAACAGTGCACAATGTCCATTCAGACCCCTTCTTAAACTATTACTACCGTACATGTTAAAAATATATTAAAGGACAGGAACTCAAGTACTCGTAGTGTAGTACTTGTTGACAAGTGTGCATGTGTGTGTCTGTCAAGTACATACTACGCTGTGTGTACTTGAATTCCTGTCCTTTTATACATTGCTGGTAGCCTAGCGGCCTACTTGCAACTGTTACTGCATGTTAGTGATCGTACTGTCAAAGCCAACTTTCCTAACATCGCATTGCTCACCACTACTAACCAAGTAGACTACCGGTGCTGCAGTAGCCACATCAACATCACTAAATATGTAATTTATTAGTACGGTGTAACAGCCATTTNGTAGACTACCGGTGCTGCAGTAGCCACATCAACATCACTAAATATGTAATTTATTAGTACGGTGTAACAGCCATTTCTGATTTCTGTGGATTTTGTTTTGTTACTGATGTTGGAAAAACAACTGTATATACCACTGGCTGGAAAGATCATAATTTTATTTTATATCTTGTGGGTCAAATATTTCATTGTATGTATAATTTACAAATAATTTTTATTTTTTTCTGTTAAAGAATGATTATGCAGAGTTCCAAACCTTTGAATATTCTGTCCATGTTTGATGTGATGAGTAGTGTGCAGAGTTGATAGCAGGAGGGGTTAATGTTGCGATGTGGTGTTGTAGTTCTACATCGGAGGTGTGCCGAACATGCAGGAAGGTCTGGTTGTCGTGCAGAACTTCACCGGCTGCATGGAGAACTTGTTTGTCAACTCGACCAACATCATCAGAAACATCAAGGAGGCCAACAACTACGACGATTCCTTCCTCTACGTCAAGACAAACATCCTGTACAGCTGTCCGGTGGGTCCCCAGTTGCTATGTACGGGGAAGCTTCGACAACACACGGCCTGACCACAGTCATGATTCATCGCGCTTTGTTGTTGCAGGAACCGCAAGTGTCGCCGGTCACGTTTCTCACGAGCAGGTCCCACGCGCGCCTCAGGGGCTACGAAGGTGTGCGCTCGTTGAACGTGTCGTTTTCATTCCGCACCTACGAGGGCCAAGGTGTGATGCTGTATCACAAGTTCACCTCCGAAGGTTATGTCAAGGTGAGAAGCATCCTTCGCCGATGTCTCGAATCACTGGCTTGTCATGTCTGCAGTGAATTATTTTACATAAACACAGTGCTTTAAAGCCAACTTTATAATGGACTGCTGTATTTGCTCAGATATTCTGCATACTGTTAGTCCCTTGCAGAAAATATTTGTGACAAGTTTTTACTGGTAGCAATAGTCCCTGCCTGGCCAAGTATTTAAAGTTGTACACAGTACGTACTTCTTTTCCCCCCTTGCCAATGAGAGTATGGCTACGCAGGGATGGTGGTGTAAGCCACTGGACAGGAACAAAGCAAAGGACTGCTCCGGGGGAAAGTGAGGGTGGTTTTCAGACAGGTCCAGTAACACACAGCACGGCGGGTGGACAGTGTCTCCATGTTTTTTTTAATTTTTGTTTTTCATAGATAAGTAACTATTCAAACCTGAATTACTGTAGAAAAATTTAAAAGTTTACTGCATAAATACTTATTCAGCCTATTTATGCTGAAAATGTGACATTTCATGAGGTAAGCAACGTTTTATCTTCAAATATCTCACCTAATTGTTTGTATGGGTGTCGTTCTCAGATGTTTTATCCATTGACCTTCACAGCTTCCGCTCGTGTTGCTGGTACAGGGCCATGGTGGTGAAGTGGTCAAAACACTTGATTTCCACCAAGGCGAACCAGGTTCAATTCCTGGCAGAGTCACGCCTGGATTTTCGCATGTAGGAATCATGCTGGATGATGGCTGCTGGTTGGCGGGTTTTCTCAGGGATCTTGAGTTTCCCCTGCTCTTGCATCCCGGCGTTGCTCCATCCTCACCTTGCTTCACCCCCATCGGCTCTCAAGACCATGTTAAGAGCCGCCCAAACCTCTCCGCTCCACTCGAGGTATTGGGAGCCAGGCACAACCCAGATATTAGCAGCGTCTGTTTTCCTGGAAGGCAAAACACCGGAAGTTGCAAATATAATGCCCACTCTTTTTCTGAGGTACTAATTTTCTGAATAAAAAATGGTGAGCATTTATTTAGAGTAAATATGGTAGTTCTGTAATGGTGGAGAACATTTTGCAGATGTTCCTTCTGAAAGGCAAGATAATGGTGGAGATAGTGGCGGGAGACAACCCGAAGGCGATACTGGACAACTACAACGAGGCATTCAACGACGGCAAATGGCACGTGGTGATCCTGACCATACAGACCAACAGCCTGGTGCTGAACGTGGACGGCCAGCCAATGAGGACCACGCGCCTGTTGTCCATGACCACCGGCAGTCTCTACCTTATTGGAGGTACTCGGCACTCCGTCTGGTGGTGTAGTTTTATTGCCCCCGTGCCAGCTTCATGCTAGTTGCTATGACTGTAATCATTAAGGCTTGTGATCAGACGTGATGGAATTGCTCATGTTGCCTTCTGTTAATGTTCTGTTTCAAATAACTGCAGGTGATTCAACAGAACCTATATAGAACGAGGTTGCAAGTAGGCCGCTATGCTACCCAAAATATATAAAAGGACAGGAATTGAAGTACTCACAGTCTAGTACTTGTCGACAGGCGCACACACAAAGGATCATGACACATTTTTCACGTGATTGCTACGTTTCGCTGGCTAGGCGTGAAAAATGTGTCTTCCTTCTTTGTGTGTGTGCCTGTCGACAAGTACGAGACTGTGACTATTTGAATTCCTGTCCTTTTATGTATTTTATATAAAGAATAAGGTAGTAATTTTAGTTAATTTTAGAAAAGTTTATAGGAAATATAATTTAGTCATTAATCATGCATAGAGCTGAGCACAAAAGTCACGAATATTGCTCATTAGCACATTATCATTAGTTTATAAAAATTGACAACAAAAAATTTACCAATGTGTTGAAACGTTTTTGATATGCACATAAAAAATACTGTACATAGTTTAGTTATTTTATGGTTTTCCTTAATAAATTTAAATTTCACGTACTATGTTTTTTGCACGCTTTATTAATATCAGTTGGAAGTTTTACGTATTTTGTTTTACATATTGCTTAAGAAATCACACTGTATTTATTACAATTCACTTTTGCAATACATATACTGAAATGGGATGAAACAGTTGTTTTAGTGGGATTTGATTCACTGTGTAACTTCTAATTATCTATTTGTCACTCAGTGCGGGTTCTTTTAAACAATATTTTCTTGCCAGTAGGGGTGAAACTGTTGTCAGTATTAAATAATGAGTCATATTGTTCAGAATCAAGGATTGGAATTGAATCATTAATTTGTGTTGGTAGAAATTTGGAACTGTCCCATCCTACATTTAAGAGTATTCCTGGGAATTGTAAGGACTTCCGGATTATGATTTCAACTGTACTTTGGTTTTATCATGATCTGTCACTTCAGATCTTGACATTAAGAACCAATTCAGGATTATTGGCATCATTTTTAATTTGAATGCTGCTTTGTATTGGACACTGACATAAATATGAAAGGTATTTATGGCAGTGTGAAAGACGAGTTGAGCTGTAAGTGGGGTGTTGTTTCAGGGGGACTGTCCAACACACAGGGATTTGTTGGTTGCATGCGGAAGATAAGTGTGGATGGCAACTACAAACTGCCCTCGGACTGGAAGGAAGATGTAAGTCTGATTGTGTAGGTAGTGCGATACAGTAGCATCTCACTTTCCTCTACAGATGTAATTACATTAAATATATGTTTAGTATTAAGTATAGTATGAAGTCTGCTCATCTACTTTGTATTGAGATTCTACTATACGTATATTATTTATTGATTAAAGCAGTTGCCAAGTGTTAGTCCAACCAGCACCTTACTTTGCAGATAAGGTAACCTTTCCATTTCATTCTAAAATTTCTACACATAGGCAAATACGGTGTTTCATGTAAATAGTGCATCTTGTAGTGTTTATACTGCTCATCTGTATTCTATGCTACAAAAATGAATTACAATGTTTTGTTTACAACAAACTTGGCTACTGTTTTAACTTGTAACCATCTGTTTTTCTCTGTGTACTACTGCTGATGATGTTGGTCACATTGCTCTCACTCAATTACTGTATAATTACTGTTTATATATATATATATATATTTTTATATATTTATTTTCGTGTGAAGTGATTGGTGATGGGATCATGCAGTCCTGGATATCAAGTACTCTTGTTTCATATTATTTTTGCACCTGTTAAGGGTGGCAACACTACATCCCCTATAGTTAATAGCATTGGACAAGCAAACCTTTTTTCAATTTATTTCTTCACTTTTCGTGCGATTTCTATGTGGTAGAACCCTGTTATAATAAATCTGAAGGGAACATTTTCTATGTTCACTATAGAAAGGAAACTTTATATCTGGGAAAACATTTTATTACTGAAATTAATAAGCATGATGAAAAGTGAAATCCACCAAAGTCAAAACTAAATATAAATTATTATAAAGGCTTGGTTATATCCAATAAATCAGCACAACCTTAACTAATTTTTATGGAACTTCACGTTGCGCTGTGTTCTCTGGCAACTTTGTGAAATATTTAATGGTTCCTGTAAATGTACTTGTAAATTCTTAGCACTCATTAAAGATGACTGACATGTGATATTCAGATGTATCTGTTAAAATTACTGTGAGAATGCCTCTTATTCCAGAAATGTTATATTGACTCTGGATCAGCTGTATAATTGTTTGCAGTGTACGGTTGAGTGTGTGGCTTGGGAAGGAATGCAGGACAGGTTGTACGCCTTGTAGTAGCTGATTAAGGTGCGCTGCGTGCGTTGCAGGAGTACTGCTGTAAGAACGAGGTGGTGTTTGAGTCTTGCCAGATGATCGACCGCTGCAACCCCAATCCCTGCCAGCACTCTGGGATCTGCAAGCAGAACGCTGCAGACTTCTTCTGCGACTGCAGCAACACCGGCTATACCGGTGCTGTGTGCCACACGTGTGAGTAGCCTCGCTGCTGACTGCTCGTGCTCATGTTGTGTTGTGTTGCAACGCCTCTCACTTTCCTCTGTGTGTGTGTGTGTGCAGCGCTGAACCCTCTGTCCTGCACTGCTTACAAGAACACCAACGCGGTAAACCAGCGTGCCAACATCAAGATAGACGTGGACGGCAGCGGACCTCTGCGACCCTTCGCCGTCACCTGCGAGTTTTATGGTAAGCCTGCCTGCCTGCCTGTGTGGTCACATGGTCTTCTTCAAGACTCACAGATGTGCGTGTATTGACCTTTAAAACTGTTTTTGAGTTTACATAACTTTGCACCTTCTATGAGCACCAATGTAATTTGACCAACTTAAGTTTTCCTGGTTATAGGTTGTTCACGGTTTATTGAGCACTTTAGAAATCAACCTTTGAAAAATGTGGCTGCCCCTACTTGCATACATTTTAACTGGGACCATGACTGGCACATGCCCAGTAAAGTTGGTAACAACGTAGGGAAAGTAGTTCCATGGCTTAGTGTTGAATTAAAAGTGGTAGCTAAACATTTGTAATTGCTTAAGTAATATATATATATCTTTTTATAATGCATGTAAAATAAGCAAATTTGTTAAATGTTTTTTTTAATTTTTTTAAATTCTACACTTTTACTTGACTGATGCATGAATGAAGTAATGAGGCCAACGGCAATGTTAATTTCACATATGGCAGAAGAATACACAATATGTATACAAGTAGATCTATATCAGGATTTTCAAAAGTGAACAGTTTACCGCGAACAGTCTTTAATAAGGCTAACTTATGGATGGTCTGAATTATTATAAAACATCCAAGAAGTGATGAAATTATTGGTGCACTGAATGTTTGAGGGGACTGGTTTGTAGTATGACATTGACGTGCACCCTTAGTGTCTGGTGAGCGGCGCCAAGGCTCTTCCACCCCGGGCGACGGTGAACCAGTGGTCGCCACTCATTGTTCTTGGGGTTTACGTTGCTGGGTTTGGCCACTTCTATAATATAACGTTGTGCCTTAGTGGACATGCTTGCAAGCGATGGGCGAGTGGGTAGCCTGGTAGGGGTATAGGAGGGTGTGGCGTTATGGTCTGACCACCCTAGTGATGTTAGTGGGCAGAGTGAAGGTAGGTGGCTTCTTCTGTGGCGTTGGTGGAAGCGGAGAAACGGCACGGACCACACACCAAGGAAGGCTCTGCGACGGCTTGGGCGAACTGGTAGCTGACCCCGTCTGGCGAGCAGCCTCCTCCTTCTGCCAGGTGTATACCTGGCTGGCACCTGAGCCTCTACTCTCCAGGACTCCAGCCAGAGCTAGCACCTGCTTGGCTGCTTTACTCCGCCCAGCCCTATGGCGAGGCGTAAGGGCGGTAACAGATTAGATAGGGGGTGTCTAAAAAACGGGTAGGCACGGTCTGATGGAGAGTAAGGTGCTGGCTGTTGGATGGGGTAGGCAGCCTGGAGTACTGGCCTACAGTCTAGTGGGTTGGTGAGCGAGACGTCACTGGTGGACCCAGGCATGTACTGGAGGGACGATAGTCCACAATGACAACTGCTTTGATGTTGCCCAGGAAGGCTGGCTTTCCAAGCTCCACGTCGAGACAGTTCCCAAAGTTTGAGGTAGGGAATGAAGTTCCGGCTCATGACTATCCCTGCAAGAGTATTACTAGGATTGGTGATGAAACAGGAGATAGCAGATAGCAGGAGCAAGGTAAAGAAGAGAGAAAGTGCTGAGAGTGACAATGCATCCAATTTGATTTATGCCTGTTTATTGAGAGATCAGTAAACACACATAAACCAGCCTGCACCCTGACTAGGGCCTGAAGGACCGATCCTAGGTTGCCAACTGGTATGTGACCTAGTCTCGGAAGATGATGCGGCAACGTGGGGGCAGAGGGCGACCCCAAGTCAGCGGTACTTGAACTCGAGTCAACTGCAGCTGAGCTATGAGGTGGCGGGAAGCACGATATGCCTCGGCGTGCTGGTGGGCAGCGAGGCGGTGTTGTGCAGAGTAAGACTCTCAACAGTGCTGCGAATGGCAGTGATGACCAAGTCGGTTGACTCTCAGGCAGAGTGACGTTTTACGAAGGATGTCGTGGTGTCAGTAGGCTCTCGGGCAGCATGACATTCTGCAACTAGACTGGCGCTAGACAGCCTCTTGGTGCCCTATTTATATGCAGCGCACAGGGGTTGCGGGGTGTGGTGAGAGAGAAAATGCAGAGAGAGGAGACGTAGAGAAAGCGACGGCAGTGGCCGAAGCAGGTTGCGGCGCAGCAGGAGGCAACAACTGAGCAAGCGAACCCTGGGCTGCAAGACGCGCTGTGGCGTGTGCGGTGTAACGGCTCTTCTTAGGAGGGGGCCACTGCTGTGGCGAGGCTAGATGAGAGAATGACGTTGCTCGTGGTGCGTCAACATAATTACAAAAAACTTAAAATTATTTTATTAAAATAGTTTTTGGCATGCAATTAATTTTCTAATGTTCAAATAAAATACGTAATACAGTAATGATGAGTTGTGTAGCTGTAAATGGCATACAGTAGAATCCTGTTATAACATTCCTGCATATAACACCATTATTTCAAGGTCCCACCATTCTTCCATAAGGCTTAATAGTTTCATTTCCTGCATATAACAATGTTCATATTTTTCATTTCTTGCTTATAACATCAATATTCTTTCAATTGCTTGCAGCATCTCAAATGCAATTTTTTCTTAAGTAAAATTTCAGACACATTAACAATGCAGTAGCCAACAGACAGATACAGAAAATAGTTAACTTGAAATATTAAGGATCTTAGAGGTGTGTGTCCTGAAGATTACCAAGATAACCAAGAGTAGACAAGCGAGCAAGCGTCCAGAATGCATGTCACTGTGCATTAATTGATGATGCTATGGTCCATGGAATTCAGATCACTGATATTTTTGCATCAAATGATACAGATGAAAATGTTGAACTTGACTAGCTATTTATTTACAAATATTAATACTTAGAGTTTTGTTTTGAGTGATGTCTCCCTGCAGGTGTAATACCGTTTCCTGCTTATAATATTTTATTTTACTGACCCCTTGAAAAATGTTATAACATGGTTCTACTGTACACAGATTGGTTAACATTTTTGTGTGAGTGTTTTTGCAATAGAGAACTTTACTACAACAAATAAGCAACATTTCTGGTCCTTTTAATTTTGTTATAATGAAGTTTTATATCAGATAATTTTCAATGCTCATTTATAGAAGATTGTGTGTCAAAGAATATATTTTTCAAACAATATATAAAATTTACTTGTGTTTTTCATTTAATATGGTTTCTCCAATGTCAACAACATGAATCATTTCCGTAGTGGGTAAACAAAACATTTGGTTCAATGTGACTTTAAGTAGGTAAATTTATCAGAAAAAAATTTCATATTTGATCGGTGTTGACATACCCTGTTTAAGGGTGGTTATGGTGCTCTTGTGATGTCCTTGAACTACCTGCAGGGTGAAGAGGGCTGACGGCACAAGCAAACCACACACTGGGTCCACAGTTTACGCAGAGCACTGACCTCCCACCAAGGCAAACCAGGTTTGATTCCTGGCGGGTTCACTCCTGAATTTTCGTATGTGAGAGTTGTGCTGGACAATGCTGTTGGTCAGCTGGTTTTCTAAGATTTCCCCTGCCCTTGCATTCTGGCACTGCTTCATAGCCACCTCACTTTACCCTCCCTCGTCTACTTTCAAGACCTCTCCACTAGTGACACACGGCTGTGCTGTCTCTTGAAACATGGTTGATAAATTGAGGAGAGTGGAAGGTTTGCAGGTGCTAAGAGCTACTAGGGGGTGGTGTTATTTGGTCTTGGGGATGAGAATGTATTTGATTGTTTTTACCCAACTGCGATTTAAATTCCCCAAGCCGCTGCAGTGGTGCAATTGTGGCAGCTGGCGTAGAGAAAAGATTATACTGTAAATACCAATAAGATGATATATATGCTGCATAATACTGAAATGTAATTTAACATAAAATAAAACTAAATGGGTGTTTTGTGCAGCGGACGGGCGTGTGGTGACTGTGATTGGTCATGATCACGAGCAGATGACGCCAGTGGACGGCTTCCAGGAGCCCGGCAGCTTCTTACAGAACATAGTGTATGATGCAGACATGGACCAGTTAGAAGCCCTCACCAACAGATCCATGTCATGTTGGCAGAACCTGCTGTATGCCTGCCGCAAGTCGCGCCTCTTCAACTCCCCAGGTAAATCACTTCACTAACGCTCCTCAAGACATCTTACAACTTCTCTTCTTTAGGTGGAGGAAATCTTCCAGTAGTCATCATCATACTCATTAATCAAGAACTGAAGTTTAAAGTGTGACTGTGGGGGCGCGCGG
>NQII01002969.1:237686-257728 GCA_002778355.1 Clitarchus hookeri
CGCCCTCTGCCCCCCACGGAGGAGATGTGGAGACCAGAGGGGTCCATTTTCAAACATTTTCGCCTCAGGAAGCCGCCATTTTCGACAGGATTTGAGGGAGGACACTCTCTTTGGACACTCCGTCGGTTCACAGTTAGTTAGGCACTTTTGGATAAATGTCGGTAACATAATCGTGTACCATAACGATGGTACAAAGTCACTTGGTCCATATTTTGCGTACCATAGTTATGGTACAGTGTAACAATTTCGGTATTTTGTACAATAATTGCGGAATTCGTACCATAACGGACTCTGGACCACTCAATTTTACCTTTAGGCCTGAAATGAACATGGTTGGGCGGTACAAGTTTTAGATCTACACCACACATATCGGTATTTCGTACGATAATTTCGGCATTCATTCCACAATGGACTCTACACTTACCAAGCTAATCGCAGGCCGTATTTATGACCTGGGTTTCAGATTGCATGCATGTACATGCTTCACTGTTCTTGAGTAAAACGCGGGTTATGCGGACCACCTAGGAAATCATTCATACAATTACACTCTGTCGAAAAAAAAAAAAAAAAAAAAGGGTGGGTTTCAAATTGCATCCATTTACCTGCCTCACCAAAGGATTGTGAACCCGCGGATTCCGCGGACCGACCCCTGGTAATTTCTTTGCTTAAAAATGGAAGGGGCTGTGTACATACATATGCATTTAAATAGGGATGGATGGATGGATGGATCGATGCATGCTTCAGTGCCTTGAAAACTTCTTTTGAGACCAGAGGTGCAAATTGTGTGTATGGCCTACCTTAACAGATTTTGTAGTGGTTGTTAAATGAATACATAAATTATTTTATACATAATCTGTTTTCAATTTATTTTAAACTATGCCTTTGCAATAGTTGATGGATGTAGATTACTTTAAAGTTTGACGCTTGATGGTCGAGGGACAGAAGTGTGTGTCAGCGTCTCAATAGGTGTTGACTCTTTAGACTGGTTGCACAGGTGCGCAGTTACAGACCTTATTACTGTGCCGGGTCTGTAAAATCTGGCGCTTGGCCTTAATGGTGCCTTTGTATAAAGTCAGGCGGGTAGGCCGCCGGCTTGGCACGAAGTCTAGCTAAGCTGGAGTTGGCTTTTGGGTGCGGGTTGTTGGCACAGCCGCTGGCTTACCTCCCACCGTCGGTGCTGGTTGGTGGAGCTGGATCTACGTTGTCTGCTGGTTCGACGCCTAGTTCCAGAGGTAGGCCCAGGCGGAGGAACTCTACAACTGGGTGTGCAGCTCCGGGGAGTTTCACCAGAGTCCTAAACAAGTGACTGGGAGGAACTGTGAGGTAAGGCCTCAACAGTCGGTGGGTGGCGTGAGCTCGTTCCTGGGGGGTTAGTTAGCTGAAGGCTGGGACGGGTTGTTTAAACATTGCTTGCTTGCCAGCTAGGATGGCCGCTGCCTTCCTGTTGCTCTACTTACTACCCCTCCTGTGGATGAACAGCATTTACCAGGGATAGGGTGCTACCGTTCACTTCCGCAACGGAGTGGCAGGCAACGATAACCCTAGTTAGAGAGTACACCAGAGGTGGTAGTCCTTCCTTGCCCCTCCGGCGAGTTTATGAGCTGTGGAGGTTGTGGGTTAGCTGACAAGGGGAATCTAGTCTCTTGCTAGTGGTTGTGGCTCTACCGTACGGGTGGCCGTCTAATGGGTTGTGTGTTGGCGACGTACGACAAGTCCTTTTTAGGGGACAGGCCGCAGTCCTATACTAAGTTCGGCAAAATCAGTATCAAATCAGCAGTTCCCTGCCTCTCCGTTGTGGGGTGACGCTTACCAGGGATGATTAAGCACAATTCACCCAAGAAAGAGCAGACGGTGGTTAAACTGTATACATGATTTATTCTATCCAGGACAAAACACGGTGACCCGTACTCTCCTACTGTAACCAAGGCACTGACAACTGGTACAGTGTAGAGAGGACACAAGGAGTATCTGCACACTCTACAACGACGACCAAGAGTGAAGGTGAGCGACCTTGTCCTCGTCGAGGAAGACCACTTGCCACCCCTGCAGTTCTACATGCGAGTTTGCAGCGTGGCCACCATCAAGTAGCAACATCGAACATTGAAGTGGCTTGTTATCAAGTTGTGTCGCTTACCCATTCACTGAGAACCACATTTATCATTGTGACATTGCACTACTGATTTTCTAGTTTGCTAAAAATGTTATTTTTGGTGGGCGGTATGTTTAGGTTTGTATCGTTTAGTGTATGTACTTGGATTCTAACTGAAACTGAAAATATTAGTGTAGCTTATACAGCAGACATATGATATCTCTGGTACTTAACAGATAGCCAGGGAGGTTTGTTAACTCTGTTAAAATTTAATTATTAATAATAGGTATTAAAATAGTGGGAAAAAATGATTAATAATGAAGTTGTGAAATTACTCAGCTGGGCAAAGTAATGCATATCAAATTGAGATGGCTAACATGGACTACTAACTCCAACAGAAAAGACCATAAATCACTTAACAAAACAGATTAGTTCCCAAAAATCACATAAAACAGAAATTAGAGGAAGAGTTTTGATGACATGTTTCAGCATACGACCAGAACAGCTTCCGGCCGTTTGCGTGGTGGGTGTCGCGCTACAACCAGAAGATGGACTACTGGGGGGGCTCCCTGCCTGGCTCCCGCAAGTGCGAGTGTGGCGTAATGGGCACCTGCGTCAACACCTCCAAGTGGTGCAACTGCGACTCTGGTATGATTGTTATAGTCTACACCAGCTTGAAGACACATTCACTTACTAATTGTACCATTCTATTTTAGTCTATCTTGTAGCCACTAGGTCCACTGCTAACTGCACGCTGCCAAACTGCGGTGTACCAGTTCTCATTGGTTGGGAAAGTTGGCCTTGCTAGCAAAACATCAGATTTTGGCATTTACACTGAAAAAATGTTGTTGGCTCTGTGTGTGTGTGTGTGTACATGCACGTGTGCTCGCATGTGCATACAGTGAGAGATACATGTGTTGTGCTGTGTGTGGCAGAACTGGACAGCTGGCTGGAGGATGGCGGAGATCTCACGCAGAAGGAACACCTGCCTGTGAAGCAGCTGCGCTTTGGCGACACTGGCAACGCACTCGACGACAAAGAAGGTCGCTACCGCCTTGGTCCCCTGCACTGCGAGGGAGACGGTCAGTATCTGCCTCCGCTCCCATCCCCTTCCACACCTCATTGTGTTGACAGTCAAACACTAAATTGCACGTACTATGGTGAGCTTTTATTTTGAAATGAAAACTGTTAGTAGATATTTACTGCGTTTTACAGATGTGTGGGATCCTGACCTGGAATAATGTTGGGAATTCATGTAAACCTTTCAAGGACTCTCTTGTGCTGAGTCAGCGAAGCTAAGGATAGGGGTTCACATGTTTCTTAGGCATGTCTCGGCTATATTTCGCACTTTCACTTTCAAGCCAAAACACTTTGTGCCCTTTGAAAGGAAGAACCATGCTGCAAGAGAACAAGTAGGAATAAATTAATAGAGATTGTGTTTTTGTTGAGTCCGTAATTTACCCAAAACTTTCAGGCTGTGTGTACGGCTCATTGCAAGCGCAGTGAAGGGATCCACACTAGTTACAACTACATTAGAACCTTTTCCCACCTTATGTTGCATGTGTATGAAGCCTGTGAAGGGCCAAGTAATGGACCTGTGATAATTAGATAACATTTCTTAGGTTTCCCTGCAAGATGGGATTGAAAATGGAATCTTGCTTGCAAAACAAAGTTGTTCGGCTTACTGTGGTTTTTTTTGTGACAAGGGGAGGACCTATACCAGTTTAGAACAAAATTTCTCTCCGAAAACATAAAAATATTAAAATAATTTTTCCATTGTAAAACTTAATTTTTGCTCTAGAAAAAATTGAACACTGATGCAATTTTTGAAATAAGTCAGACTTAATCAGGCAAGCATTTAGAACTTAGCGAGTCAGTTAATGGGAAACATTTGACTGATCAACAAATGTAATGTGTAAATTTGCCGCTAAAGCTGTACAAAAACAGCCTGCTTTGGGGGTGGGTCAAAATCGATCCAAATTTAAACGGCAACCACTTTAAAGTACCTACCTTATTCCCTGGAACTGTGAAAAGTCATAATTTTGAGAGTTGACTATATCAGTTTTCCTCATAATTTTATTAGGCTCTGTTAAAAATAATAAAAATATATGTAAGGTTTTATTTGTAGGTACGAAGTTCTGTAAACATTGTTTTTAGAGCCAAGGGGAACTGCACAATAGTCGTGTTATAAACCATTTTACTGTTATTTGTTCTCTCCCTCCTCCCCAATTCCATTGCAGCTCTGAATTGTGTAAAGAAAATACATTTTTTTTAAAACTAGAATTTAATGTTTGTTGTAGGATGAATGTGGCTGTAAAGTAGAGCACATATTTGTCATTGTTTATTTTCTTGCTGCAGACCTGTTCAACAACATGGTGACGTTCCGCGTGTCGGACGCGACCATCGACCTGCCCACGTTCGACATGGGCCACAACGGGGACGTATATTTTGAGTTAAAGACGACGACGGACAGAGCCGTGATAATGCACAGCACAGGGCCGTCTGACCACATCAAGATCTCCATCATAGGTACTGGCAGTCAGAATTAGCAGATTCTAATTTGATTACAGCTCTATTTGTATGGTTAACTACAATTTCAGTATTTTCAAAACTAGCAATTTTTTTCAAGTTTATTTTGAACAAATACAGTGAAATCTCTTTAATACAAACATCATTGGACCGGAATTTTTTGGAGTTCGTAATAATGACATTTGTATAAACAGGTTTTTAGGATAAGTATGTAAAATCTCAAAAAATTAAAATATTGATTGTGATTCAGCAGTTTGGAAAATAAAATTCTTATCACCAGCGTCTTCTTTGTACCAGTAGACTTGACTTTACATTGTAATATAAATTAATTAATATTCTTATTAAGCATACATATTAACATTAAATTCCATATCTTACTCAAAGGAAAGATATGTGAACTTTGTATTAAAGGGGTTTCAGTGTAACTTGCAAGTGGTTCTCAAAGCCTTCTGCGACAGGAAGCTACCAGATGGTTGATTTGTGGCTCTTGTGTAAATGTTGTGTGGTGTTGTAGTTATGCTACCAGCTGGGTTATGTGCGTGTGTGATGTGAGAGTGTGAGGTTGGTGTGTGCAGGGGGAACGCAGATCCAGTTCAGCTACGAGGCGGGCAGCGGGCCCATCAGCCTGAACGCGGAGGCTCCCTACAAGCTGTCCGACAACAACTGGCACTCTGTCTCCCTCGAGCGCAACAGGTTTGTCTGATGTGTACACCGCTGCCTCATGGAACAAAGTTGATAGATTTGCTGGGAAGTTTGTTATTCACTAGCCTCTCACTACAGGAGTCCATGATTTGCTCTGTAGCTCTGGTAGATGGACATTTATTAGACTGGGATTCACATATAAGGAGAGTTGTGGACACCGCCGTGGTACGAGAGTTCTCGAGTTTTCTCTGGGTGTTCCTGTTCCTTCCCCAGTCATCTTACCTCGTACATTGTTCGGGCTGGCTGCAGCAAGTGTGTTTCTCGGGTACGGCAGCCGCCTGTCGTCCACGTTGATCGCACCTGAAGTTAGGAACATACGTGAAGATGTAGAAATTCACACGAGGTCTCCACGTGCTGCAGGTTCAGGTATGGACAAGAGGAGACTGACTCTGATCCGAGCCAGCAGCACTACTCGAGGGACATGTCTGTCTCTCCGGCCAGTCCGAACAATGGATGACGTGAGACAAGATGGAGGTGCAGATGCAATGGGATGAAGACAGGGAGAGCTCCGAGGCATTGTTTGTCCCACCCCCCCGGCATCCCCCTCCCTCTCCCCTCACCCACAAATTCCTTGTGTACTGGTGTCTGGGACCAAACCATGGACCTCGGAGATAGGCACCCAGTGAGTGAACCACGAGTTCCAAGGACATGTGCATCATCTCATATGTTTATGGTGGCAGCCTCATTGGTAACGACCAGGCACTACCACGAGAAACAGCGGTGCCATATTTTCTAGATATCGATTTGCGATTCGACATTGCCAATGACACTCGAAAATTTTTCACTTTAATATTTTTTAATGAAAATTACAAATGCATATATGTATAGATGTAACTAATAAACATGCCCGGAAAGTTTAAAAAAAAAAAAGCAAGGCAAAATTAAGGAAACCCTATTCACTGCACTTCATCAATCACATATTCAACACATTCTTATTTCTTAGCTAGTAACTGCGACTGTTGTTAGTTGCTCTATGGATAACACTTCCGCTACATCGGCAGCTAATTCCTGTGCACTTGGTTTCAAAAGAGGTGTTTAAATACGGTTTTTATTAAGTTTGAGTGAGAGTACCGGAAAAAATTAGACTTATTATGTCTAGTCCACATCTATAGAATTTTTATGTCAGTCCCCTGAAATTCTATGTATAGACGTTCCACTGTGCATTTATCCTATTTGCGACTAAGGAAACATGTTTACAAAACATATTTGAAGAAAATATTTTTAGAGTACTCGTAATTTTGGCTGAATAGTACATGTCCACACGTGCTCGGTGAGCGTTAGTGGTACGCATGTGAGCAGCAGAGGAGTAATGCGTGTGATGTGTGTGGTGCTGCAGAAAGGGATCTCGTGTGGTCATCGATGGAGCACACAAGACGGAGATTCGAGAGCCTCCTGGTCCCGTGCGGGCGCTGCGTCTCACCTCCAAGCTCGTTGTGGGTGAGTGTCCCCCTCCTTTTACTGCATAATTGTTTACACTTGAACCTGTTTTTGGCTGATATTAGTCATGTGTGTAATTGCTTGTGTGCTATCTGCATTGTAAGATTAGCTTGGTCGGCTCATAATCTGCAGTTTGATGGTTTTACAGGCATCCCATGTCCGCTGAAACCTTGTTGATAAAAACCTCTTTAATGCAACGTTTTCTTCTTTCCTCTTAAAGTGAGATACAAAATTTGAATGTTAATTATACAATTACTAAAAATATTTAATTTGTTTTACAATGTAATGTCAAGTCCACTGGTAAAAGGAAGCTCTGCTGCTTATAAGATGCTCCATCACAAAGTTTACATTTGGAATTTTTTTTATAATTATTGCAAACTTCTGTTAATATAAACCTTTATTATTACAAACTGCAAAAATGCAGGTCTCGAGAGGTTTGTATTAAATAGGTTTCACTGTAGGTATTTGTAAATTGTGTGCGAGGTTCCAAGAGAAGTGTGTGTGTTTGTGAACAGGGGCGTCTGTGGAGTACCGCGATGGCTTTGTTGGCTGCATTAGAGCTCTGCTTTTGAATGGAAAGCCTGTGGATCTGAAGCAGTACGCCAACCGAGGACTGTACGGTGAGTGTCGGCGAGTTCCTTGCTGGCGTGCTAATGGTCCCAGGTTTGATGCCCTGCGTAGATTCACGACCCCTTTGTGGGTTCATGCAAGGTGACACTATGGTAGCACTCTAGGCTCGCATCTGGGAGGACCCAGGTTCATATTCCAGTGTGACCATCCTGATTTTGGTTTTTGAAAATTACAGCATTTACTTAATTCTAAGCCACAGATTTTTTCCAAAAATATGTTTGTAAAACAAGGGTGCTGCTTAGAATTGGACCAACAATTTTTTGGCCCAAAATTTTATTAAAAACAATCTATTAAAGTCAATTGGTGATTAAATATTCACTTTAAATTAAATACTTTTCCCTTGTGTAACGAACTTAATTTGATGTGAAATTTATATATATTTGTTTAAATCAAAACCATTTATAATGAAGGTAAAAATTTATCATATTACTGAAGTCAAATTTACTACAGAAGTGGAGGTTCAACCTTGGCTACATATATGCACCAGTATACATTTCCCCAGAGTTTTTCCTATGAAACAGATGCAAGTAAAGACGGGACTTAAGATGAATGTCAAAATAATTTTTGCGTACATTATATGTACAACTCGGCGAGTTAAGTCTTGCTGGTGATCATCCAATCACTGCTCTAATAACTCTACTTGTGAGATATTAAGCCATACATAATATGTATCCGTCAAAGGGACACTGTGATTTATTAGAGGTAGCATGTAATATGAGGATGTCAATTTTGTATATGTTCAGTATGTATGTTATATAATGGCAGTAAGTAGTGCATGCATTTAGAAACACATTGACTTTATGTATAGTGTTAATAGCAATACAGTACATACATGTTAGTATGCAATCTGTGAAGTTAGTCATTCATGTCTCGTATGCTGCAGGAATCTTTCTTGTGTGCCTTCAGTAAGCAAAATTTGTCCAACCAATTACTTACTTATTCCTTTTGAAATCTTTAAATACTACAGTTATTTTGAATTCAGAATACTGTGTTGTAATTGTGTTTTTTAAAAATCGGACCCGAGGTGGAGTAGTGGTACTCATTCAGGAGGTCCTGCGTTTGGACTCCTGATCCAGCCATCTTGGTTTCCCAAAAGCACTCCATGCGAACACCGTGGTGTTTACTTACTACTGGCCATGGACCATTACTTCCCCGTTCCTGCATCTGGAGTAACTTTCCCAGTCTCTGATGACCTTGCTGTTACCGTGGAACAATACAAAGGCCACTTCATTAATTAATATGAACTATATTTATGTTTAGAAGATACTGTCTGTTGAATGTTGAAGCCTAGTTAGAGTTTGCCAGCGGTGAAGTGTAGCACAGATGTTGTCTCGCAGGAGTGAACGCCGGATGCAAAGGCAAGTGCGAGAGCAACCCGTGCCTCAACAACGGCACCTGTCACGAGGGCTACGATGGCTACTCCTGCGACTGCCGCTGGACTGCCTTCAAGGGCCCCATCTGCGCCGATGGTGAGTACTCTGCTTCGCTAGTCATGCACAATCACACCTGTAGAGGTAGGGTTCACTTTGTGATGGTGGTGCAAGTTTGTGACATGTTTTCCTCCCCATCCCCAACCACCGTTATTCAAATTTGCATCCATTTGGCAGAGGTTGTTTCAGATGTTCAGTGGTTCAATTGGCACCACTGAAAATCCTAAACATCTCATTAAAATTCGAAATAATTTTAATGCTGTTTTTTTATCCTGTCACAAAATTACCCCACCGTCACAAAGAGACCCCTGTTTACAGTAGCAGCTGGTTCAAGAGGATCATACTGGTGGAGAATGTTGTGCATGAACATACTAGTTTAATTAGCTGAGGCAATAGTTTTCATACTTACTGTCCTGTGTGATTTCCAGAAATTGGAGTGAATTTGCGGCCAAGCTCCATGATCAAGTATGACTTCGCAGGCAGTTGGAGATCAACAATATCTGAAAACATACGAGTTGGTTTCACCACAACAAATCCTAAAGGATTCCTTCTCGGATTTTCTTCAAATATTTCAGGGGAATACATGACCATCATGATCTCAAACAGTGGTATGTAACAGCTTTAACTACTTGCTAACTTGTATATCATCATCATCCACTGCTGTTGCCAGCCTTTGGCGTGGTCGGCATAGAAAATGTCTCTCTCCACCTCTTCCTCCTTGACCTTGCGCCAGTCTTCTCCCCTCTCCTGTACTACTGCCAATATCTGTTCTTCCCACCTCGTCTTCAGTCTTCTTCCAATGTGTTTAGTTCCCATTATTTGTTTGTGCAGCCTCTCACTTCATTCTAGCCTTGTACCTGTATGACTTCATTTCTAATTCTCTGCCTTATTGTCGATATCTTGCTCGTGAACCTCGTGTCCAGCACTCTTATTGACCTACAGATCTCTCGTACANCTTGCTCGTGAACCTCGTGTCCAGCACTCTTATTGTCCACATTTCTGCTGCGTACATAGTAGTGCGCACAATGGCTGTCAGAAGTACATGTTCCCATGTTCTGTGTGTTGCAGGCCATCTGAGAGTTGTTTTCGACTTTGGTTTTGAAAGGCAGGAGGTAATTTTCCCCAACAAGCACTTTGGTCTGGGTCAGTACCATGACGTGCGCATCAGGCGGAAGAACTCGGGAGCCACGCTGGTGATGGTGGTACGTCTTCCACTCTTGCTTGCGTCATGTTGAGATGGCGGTTGGCAACAAATGCAGTTTGGTGTGACGGTGTGGTTGTTGGGGTTGGCAGGTCGACAACTACGAGGCTCAGGAGTTCAACTTCAACATCAAGGCATCTGCGGACGCACAGTTCAACAACATACAGTACTTGCATATAGGCAGGAACGAGTCAATGAAGGAAGGCTTCATCGGGTGTGTGTCGAGAGTAGAGTTTGATGACATCTACCCCCTGAAGCTGCTCTTCCAGGAGGATGGGCCGTCGAACGTCAAGTCGCTGGGCTGTAAGTGTTGCACGTTGCCTCGCCCAATAGCCGTACTCGCTCTAGTGCTGCACTCTGTAGTATCTCAGGCTAGGTAGGACAGTCACCTGACACATAAATGTGTTCCCTACATGCTAGAGTATGAACCTATAAGTTTTATTAATTATTTACTTAGTTTCAATGCCAGGTCCTTTATAAATTACAATATTTGAAATTGAACACAAATATTCTAAGAATTACAATAATTAATGTTTGAATAAATATACAAACATTGTTTCAAGTTTGTCTTATTGACCCTGAAGGTGTACATGTAACTTTGATTTTGTACTGCTTTTTTTGTAATTCGAATGTGAGCCGTAGTTTGGTGAGCAAATGTAGTGTACAATGCATTTATAACCGTGCAATGGCTTGTGTTGTCACCAGCGCCGTTGACCGAAGACTTCTGTGGTGTGGAGCCGGTGACTCACCCTCCAGACGTCGTCGAGACGAGGCCCCCACCCATCGTGGACAAGGATAAGCTGCAAGAGATCTACGACCGCACGCACGTCAATTCCGCTGTTCTCGGAGGTCAGTCACTGCAGTTCCTCGTCATTTAGTGGTAAACTGTGATGTGCAAAATTTATGAACTCCAATTGAATTAATATTGGTTTCCATTTTGTTTTGTACTGGCTAAAAGCAGTGCTATAGTGACGGGAGTATTGAGTTCAAAATGCCAAAGTATTCAATTCATACAAGTTCTTGAGATATCATGAGTAGTGGCCAAAGTATTTGAATACTTTTCAATGCCAGCAACAGGTTAATAGTGCACTGGCTCAAGGATCCCTTTAGACTAGAGAAACAGAATCTCGTTAACCAGGTGTTTAACCTTATTGTCTGGATCGTATGGGCCGAGCTGGGATTCCTATGATCCTCTTTATGGCAGGAGAGGCAGTGCAGGGCGTAATTTCATCTTAGTATGCGTCCTTGCGGGGACGTACTCGGTGGCTGCTGGACGAACTGGCTGACAGGCAACAGGACGTGAGGCACCCATGTGTAGTTGTCGCACTGCAGGTGTGTTGGAGGGTCTGGAGACACCCGGGCTGATGTTGGGGCGACCAGCACCTCGGCACTGTATACCACGTGTGTCGTGAACGAGGTGCAGAAGACACAGAGTCCCACGCTGACGTGGGGTACACGCGGCGTGCCTTGAAATTGCTGCCTCTTCTCGCTTGCATATGTGGACCCTGGAGGCGTCGGGACCTGGCTTACCAAAGTGCATAGTTTGGGCGCTGTGGATTGCAATAACTGGGTACTCAGCTATGCACAGTCAGAGATGTTACATTAATTAATGATAAAAATGAGTAAAGAATTATTATTTTAAAAGGGTGTAGTTTTGCTGTAGGCACAGGCACGGACATTACTCTGCAGCATGGTCTGTCTATGGAGGAACTGACTTCCTGGGGCTGGTGCCTTGGGGTAAACCCCTGCCAGAGTCCTATAAGTTGATTGGCATCTCTAACGATGTCACAGCTGAAGATTGATGGCACTCGGGCCTGTAGCAGCTCGTAGAGGGCATCCTGATTCTCCTCGGGAAGAGTTGAGTTGAGTTAGCATTGTTACGAGCTACTGTCCTCATCTTCCCCACACAAGGCCTCTCCATCTCTTGATAAGAGACGCGACCAGCTTGTAGTCTGAGAGACGTGGTGACCCTGTGTATTTGTTCTCGAGTCTCAGGAGCCTCGGAGGAAGGTTCTCTCTTTCCCTTGCCACAGTGGTGCTAGAGGGCAATGTTGTCAGCCAGCACTAGACACCAAATATTCACAAAGGTGGGAGCATCCTTTATTGGGCAAGTGATGATCGTGCATGCACCTGGATATACTCAGGTGGATGATCACACAGAAGGCAAAAGCAGGTAGGGAAGGCGTGAATTGACCAGACCACAAAGTGGTAACTGGCCGCTATATGCTTGCTAACATCTGATGGACGAGGGACCAAGTTTGCCAAACTGAACACCGCAGGGTGTTGGCAAGTTTTGGAACATTCTTGGAACGAGAGTGACCCTAGTAAACACTACTTCCGTCACAGATGAGGCACTGAGACCAAAACTCTTACTCTTTTGAGAAGGCTCCATGACAAGAGCTTCTACCATGCGTTGAAAAACACAAGTTGAATATACTGGAAGAGCAAATTAAATAGAGAAATGTATGACAACTGCTGAAGTTAAGCTTTTGCAAGTTGAGAAAATACCGTATTAACACGAAAATGACAACTCTGAATGTAAGATTACCCCCATATTAAGAGATCATGTCTCAAGAAAAATAATTTACTCACAATTTTATTTTTCTTGCTTAGAAAATCACTGCATGGGAAAGAAAGAAAAAAAAAAGAAAAAAAAAGTAAGCTCAACACTTTTAATTTTTTTGCTTAAATCACTGCATAAAATTAAAATACTAAATGACAGAGATTTATGCTATAAATGTACACTATAATAAATGTTAATATTTAATTTTTTTTAGACATTAAAAAATTACTGTATATGGAATATTATTTTAACTATTTTCTTTCAGAAAATATTATCAGATTACTGTTTACAAACTTCTGTTTTGTATACTGTGTTAGAAAAAACATGACCATAGACTAAAATAACAATATGAACATAGACACTAAAACACTTTAAAGAAATATTAAAGAACGTGCCACCCTTATGAAACTAAAACCATGCATTAATTACTGCAGGTCGTTGGTAGTTTGGAACACGGCCATGGTATGAAAGTGTAAAAAGTGCACACTACTTTCATACCATGTNCTGCAGGTCGTTGGTAGTTTGGAACACGGCCATGGTATGAAAGTGTAAAAAGTGCACACTACTTTCATACCATGTCATGTTTTGAATTCCCAGTGGTTGCCATTATTTACATAGCAGCAGTAGGGTAATGCTATAAATGCAATGTAAATAGGGAAGATGATATATAACTGAATTATATTTAGCATTATCATCAACCGTGTGTCTATATTTATATGAAAAATATATGCATTTTCATGTGATGTGATTGGCAGTCGATTGTAAGACAACCCCTATTTTTTTAAATACAGTTTAAAGTGAAAACTATCATCTTATTTTCGGGTGAATACGGTAGCTAGAGAGAACCCAACCTGTCCCACTTTCCCGTAGAAGAGCATGCAAGGAAATACATACTGCTTNTGAATACGGTAGCTAGAGAGAACCCAACCTGTCCCACTTTCCCGTAGAAGAGCATGCAAGGAAATACATACTGCTTGAGAGTCGTGTCAAGTTAGGGGTGGCTGGAACTGACGACAGCAAGGATGCGCGTCTGGTGCCTGCCAACCGGGACAAGCCTAGCGAGGGGGTGGGTCCACCCACTTGAACTCAAGCGCGTGACAACTGGTTTCCTTCGTTCGTAGGTTAGAACAAAGTGAGTGACGGTGATAGTGTACCAAGTAGACTGGGGCTGTACAAGATCAACAGCTCTCGNTGAATACGGTAGCTAGAGAGAACCCAACCTGTCCCACTTTCCCGTAGAAGAGCATGCAAGGAAATACATACTGCTCGAGAGTCGTGTCAAGTTAGGGGTGGCTGGAACTGACGACAGCAAGGATGCGCGTCTGGTGCCTGCCAACCGGGACAAGCCTAGCGAGGGGGTGGGTCCACCCACTTGAACTGAAGCGCGTGACAACTGGTTTCCTTCGCTCGTAGGTTAGAACAAAGTGAGTGACGGTGATAGTGTACCAAGTAGACTGGGGCTGTACAAGATCAACAGCTCTCGNTCGTAGGTTAGAACAAAGTGAGTGACGGTGATAGTGTACCAAGTAGACTGGGGCTGTACAAGATCAACAGCTCTCGTGGTGTGTCACTTTTATTTAAGAGATCTAGATATATAAGTACACACGCCTCATTCTTTTTGTCGAAGAGTATGCAATTTCTCATTTACGTGTTATATCAAATCATTCATTCCATTCGTGTTCTTAAATGTTTAACATTATTGTATGGTAATTTTTCTAGAGGCTGTCTTTTAATGTTTTTTGTAGCTCATTTATATTGCCATATCAAGTTTTAAAATGTCGTTCTTCAAAATCAAAATTTTTTTTTATTAGGACTTTGTTTTGGATTTCATTCTGATTTTGAAAATGTTGATTTTTATACAGTATTCTGATATCTGTAGATTTTTGGTGGAAATTGCAACCTCGGTTGCGTTTATTCTAAATATCATCCCACAAACGATAATATATACTTTTAGAGAGTTGAATGTCCCTTTTAGATTGCATATTTGAATAGAGAAATACCACCGGAACTTAAATTCAAGCTGTGAGCGAAAGTCCTCTATTCTTATCAATATCCTGATATCCCCAGAAATATTTACTTCTGCCCACCACTACAGTGTATGTTGAAAATTTCTCATCTCAGTCGCATTCTACTATTACCTAGTCTACGATGTGCAATGCGTTTCATCTTTTTCCCAGTGCAAATTTAGCATTATAGATAACACGCCATACCTGTGAGTTTGTATCTGTTGCTGGGATTTCACATCTCAGAGCTGTTATCGTGTTATCTATGATGCAGCAAATTGCTCTTGCACCTTGGAATGAAAGAGATGTACACAGACCTCGCTCATGAGTTTTGATGTTTCAACATTGTGTGCAGGGCCTCTGTCGAGAAACAGCAAATATTTTTCTGTTTTTCATGCCCATGCGAAAATTAATAGTATACAACCACATTTGAAGTAAGGGTGATGTCATCCAGGAATTTCTGTTTTTCCAGTAGTGTATAATGTTCTTGAAACACCTAGTTTTGGCAGATTTGCCAATCACAACCAGTTCAAGTTTTTGGTACCATCACTATTTGCACAAAATAGCACATTCAGTTGCTTTGCTTTTCTTACCACCATGGCAGGTCTCTTCCTTAAGTCCCAGAGTTCTGTCAGGAAGAAGATAAAAAAATACTCCAGCATTGAAAACACACTTTCTGTCATAGCCAGACGTCATTTATTCAAGACGTTCAGTCGAAATTCTTTGAATGGTAGGATCAACAGAACCTTTCTCAATGCACATCTGTGCAGTCAACTCCCAGATGCTTGGGAATCTTGTCCCACTTGAGTCAACTCACGAGCTTTCCGCTGAAGCATGATTGACACAGATAGTCTTTGCCCTGGACTGCATAATGCATAAGCCAATCAAAAAGTTTTTTTCTCAGGTCTTCATTTGGTGCAGTGAAAGTTATTTTGTGGTTATCCGGCAAGGAAAGGTCTTTATTTTCAAGTGCAGCCCATTACAAAAGTATCGCAGACGTTGATTTCGCAATACCAACTTTTCTCCCCCTCCCCCTCCACCTTTATCTGTCGCCTGTAGAATGTGTTGTTTAAATGTATTGCTTTTCTATTTCCTGCACCAGAGACAATGATAAATAACACCTTCAAGAAATAGCTATAGAAATCCAGGCATACCGACCCTGGCTAACAACACACACATGTGGTTGCAAAACATCGACTGAATTGTTTTCCTGGTTGGGCCTTTTTCAGTTCATCGCCTAGTACATGTTACCAACAATGCAACGAAACATCCCAATCAGCGTAGCAAAATAGCCTACAAGATAAATATTGTGCCATGCCAGTATATGTCAAGGAATGTTTTTAATACTCGGTGATCGTGGAAATGTTTGAAATTGTTTACTGTTTGTTTCAGTTAAAAGTTAGGCAGTAAAATGCACCTACCATGTTGTACCGCATGTATGCANAGGCAGTAAAATGCACCTACCATGTTGTACCGCATGTATGCAGTACAGAACACAATGCAAAGCTGTTGGTTAGTCGATAGACGCAGGCGGTAGAATTGTTATCCATATTGATCTACGGATCGTTTGCTATTACCCTAGTCACAATGGAAAAGAAACACTGNCAGTACAGAACACAATGCAAAGCTGTTGGTTAGTCGATAGACGCAGGCGGTAGAATTGTTATCCATATTGATCTACAGATCGTTTGCTATTACTCTAGTCACAATGGAAAAGAAACATTGAAGGTCAAGTTTGTGTTTACCTTTGCACCTGCAGAACGTTATTATTGAGCACAATCACAATGAAGAGAAAATAAGTACGTTTTCAGACTTGAAGGATATTAATTTATTTTAGTTGAGTTGTTGGTTGTTTGTTACCATGAATATTTTTATTTGAGGAAAAAATATACTGTCGAAAACTTATTTCAATGAAATAAAATTCAAGGCTATGATACAGGGTTTTGGTGGGACTAAATGATGTGTTCATGTAAGTGAAGTGTTAGTTAATTGGAAGTTCACTATGTCTGTTTAAAGATGGTATATAATGTAGTGAAACACTGTAACCTCAAAACTTTTAGTATGCGAAGTGACAGAATAAAACATATCTTATACTGTGGTAAATTTGTGTTGAGGGTTCCTGTGTTTGAGACTTCACATTGTCTGGGCTTTAAGGCTGATTCTCGCTCACTCACCACTAGCCCAATCACCTCTAAGACAGAGAGGTTCAACTGATGTGCTCTCTGCCCTTTGTGACTTAAGCGATGAACCTATATTTTTGTGGCACTCTAATAAAGATTTTTATATTTATCATGACGCGTGTGGAAGACAACACTGAACTCTGTGCACAAAAATGTATGAGCAAAAAAAAAATCATTTTGGCTATTTATATGCCTAAAATAATCCTTTCGGTTGAAATGATAACTCAAAACTTGTCTTTGGACACAACTTGTTTTTGTAAATTTCCTTTTTCTGTTCAGAAACTACTACAATATATCACAGTTTTTGAATCACTTGTTTTGTGTACAACCTCTGCAACTCACTTATGCTCCAGCCAGGTAGAGTACCTCAATGTGGTTGCCTAGTGCAGGACCAGTTGAGTGAAACATTTTTAATGGCATTGGGCACCTCTGCCACCTTCCGCGATATTATTTCCAAACAAAAAAACACTTTGCGTATCTTTGCCCAGGCCACATTGTCACAAAATGTTTTCGTAAAATATTTAATAGCATGATAATTGTGGTAAATTAAGATTTATAGACTTGGCAAAAACACAAACTCTTATTAATGTACATTTACCTGCTCTCTTGTATCATGGTTCTTCTCTTCTAAGGGTAAAATGTGTTTTTGTTTGGAAGCGGTATGGTGAAATGTGGCCAGGACACACCTAAAATAATCAAACATGTAAAACCATATCGCTCCACTGAGCTGCTCCCACACTAAGCAGTGCACCTGAGAGCTTTAGCTTATGTTTTAAAAATGCATTTAAGTAATAATATTGATAAGAACGTGTATCCATTACTTTACAACGGTGCATTTGAGAGATGTTAAGTTTTGACAAAGCACGCGGGTGCATTCACTCAGAGGGCGTGTTCAGTGACGGTGTTTATGCATACAGGTGTGTTGGCTGTCATCTTCCTGGCGCTTGTGGTGATAGCCATCCTGGTGGGGCGCTATCTGGCGCGCCACAAGGGCGAGTACCTCACCCAGGAGGACAAGGGCGCGGACAACGTGTCCGACCCAGACAGCGCCGTTGTCAGGTCTGCCACGGGACACCAGGTCCAGAAAAAGAGAGAGTGGTTCATATGATATTGTAGCAGGCGGCTCACAACCCCCACTGCGCTCACTCTCACGGGACGTCCATTAACATCTCTTTGTTTACGTCTTGTACATACTGTCTGCGCTCGTTTATAGTACACTGCTCTTTAGGAGAGCAATTCTCTTTTACATGATGACCTCGTAATTCATTCACCGTGATTATGCATCCAAAGGCCTGCATCCTTCCTATTGAAGTCGCGCACCAGTAGCCTTGGGAACACTTCCGACAGACGAGACTGGGCCGGTGTAGTTCTCAACTATTGATGGTAGAGCGAGCTTACGTGCAGCTATCTCAAGCTTGTCAGTCTTACCTCGGTCACAACCTCAGTTGTGTACTTTTTAATCAGTTTTAAGTACTGTTAAATACTTAACAAAATACCTTTTTAACTTTGAGGTAGATTTGTCATGAAAGCCTTTTTTTCTCACAAAAAAAGACAAGTGAGATAACTTATTGTTTAAAGTTTAGTAAAAATGGCTAATAGGTGCATGAGCACATTTTTTATGGTAGTACTTATAACTGACAGTAAGATTAAAGTCTTGGACTTGACTGTCACCATGGAATTAAAGTTATTCAATTGTATTATTAAAGACTGCAATGCAGATATCAAAAGACATTGACTTACAAGTATCAAATTTTCACATTGGTGATAGTTATGATTTGTAGTGTCATTGTGAGTTCACTCACAAGTAGTACGTAGAAAGTGAACATGTGAAGTAGATACTCTCTTTAATTCAGCCTCAGGAAAAGAAAATATAGTGGTATTATACTGTTAAAATTGACATTTAGCCAAGAAAGAAATTAAAAATAACAGTATTTGTAGGTGAGTGATAAGGAATAGTCTTTGGACAGTAACTAAAGAAAAGCAAGTTGCATTTATATTTCAAAACAAAAGAAAAGTAAGTGCTGTAGAAGTACGGTGTATAGGTGGTGTGCATGCAGTAGAATCTCTCTCGACATGTTAAAACAAAATGTGAACTACCGCTGACGTAGGGCAGTTCCCACAACTGCAGTCGCCAATGTAAAGTGGTATTTTGACATTTATTTTTGTTTTATTATGCCATGTTTCATGTGATATAAGGGCAGCTATTTTCATTTTTAAGAAACTGTAGTCTATAGTCATCAGTTTTGATTTGCAAGCTGAACTTCCTATCCTCTTTGAACCTCAAAATAGCAGTATGTTTCTCTGGCAATGTTTTATTTTGCTAAACAAAGTACGTTCATGAGCAATTTGAGTAATACCAAATCATGGAAACGTATACCAAATATTTTTGACCTGTTGTGTACTGATAATGAACAATGATAATTATTACAAGCAACTTCTTAGGTTTTGTAAGAGAAGGGTGCGTTCAGCCTTACAGCTCAGAATGCCACAGGTATTATATAATGACCACCTCGATCTACATGCATGATATTAATTCCTTGTATGTATATTTTTAAATCTTTTAAGCAGTGGTTATTTTTGTATAGTAATCAGCAAAGTTATGTTACATTAAAATAATTTTATTCATATATGTTGCTAGATATAAATATTTTTTATTAAGTATAATTTTGCTGTGAAATATTTTAAATGTACTGTATTCTTACACATTCCAATAAAATTGTTTTTAATTGAATTTAGGTGAACTTTGTGTTTGTTGTATTAGAGCTAATAAAAGTTTTTTTGGTACAATATTTATGAATACAGTCAATCTTGCCAAAGCAAAGCAGTAGTACGTATTAGACTGACGATAAGAGACAGTTACCACAGCAGTGCGGGGATTTGTCGTCCTTCATAGACTAGCTGGTTGACAAGGTGTATGTGCCCCTGTTGTGTCATTGGGCAGGCTTGCGAATGTGCTGCTGCAACTGGGGCAGCGACCAAGGCATGCAGGCACAGGCTGCCAGCACTAGGGCAGAGTAAAACTCCTGAAAGGTCAGCACTTTTTCAATGACTTTCCGAAAGTAGAGTTGTTGACCCCAGCCTCGCAGCAGGAGTCACTGAAATGTCTGGTGTTGGTGCACTGTTTCACTCATGACTTAGTGTTACTGTGTTGTGAAGTAGCCGTAGCAGTAAAACTGTGTAGAACCATACGTGTTACTCTAGCACAGCCGTGGTGCTTTTAGAAACATAAATGAAAATGTTTAGCTAGTCTTTTCTTTAGTGGTGATGGTCGGGGGGGG
>NQII01002969.1:280709-353585 GCA_002778355.1 Clitarchus hookeri
AGAAACATAGCCACAGCAGTAGCACTTGGCCATAATAAAAATAAGACAAGTTGGAATGATAACCTACATTGATAATAACATTTGTTTACACCCACTGTTCTCTTCATAGACAGAACAGCTGTGGCAGGATACATTGTGGCTGTGCTACTTTTATAGAACTGTCAAAATTGAGTGTACTTACATGAAATAGAGTGTACTTATTAATGGTAAGTTTCACTTAACTGTATCAGGAAGTAATGCAGCTCACACGATCCTTCAGTGGTGGGTGGTCAACGAGGTGTTTGGTACCCGTGGAGGGACAACGGACTGAGCTGGGTAGAGAGGTTTCAGGTGACACCTAACACCAAAGTCTTGACCAGCAGTGAGGGTGAAGTGAGGTGAAAATGAAACAGCAGCAGATTCGAGGGCAGGGGAAAGGAATAGCCATAAGAAAACCCACCCACCGGTGGCATCGGCTTACACGATTCCCACATGTGAAAATCCACGTGACCCTGCCAAGAATTGAACCCAGTCTGCCTTGTTGTGGAGGCCACAAGGCAGACAACTGCATCCCTCGACAGGTTTTAGTAAGGGTGATGGAAACTGGCCGCCAGCAACGTCCAATACAAGTAAAGTGTGACGCCGGCTTGCTATGGCAGTACCTGAACATGCAGCTTGTAGCCTGCAGCGACGGCGGCGTGCTGCAGTGCCTTTGTGACAGAGGCGTAGGCATCCTTCAGCTTGGTGTACTTGCCGACCAGGCCGATGGTGAGTTCCCTCCGCAGCAGCTCGAACCTGCACGCACACGCAGTCCAGCGTCACACTGCCTCATGTCGGCACTACTATGCAGCAAACACTACAAGTNCTCGAACCTGCACGCACACGCAGTCCAGCGTCACACTGCCTCATGTCGGCACTACTATGCAGCAAACACTACAAGCCTTGTTATGTAGCTTCTAGAGATAAAACATTATACACTTCACTACTGCAATACTTGGTTGCATCATAGTCACAGAGTATCAAAGCACTTGGAAAAATATTTCCTAGTCCCTTAAGCAAGTTAAGATATTTGGGCGGCTCTTAACATCGTGGGTTTGTGAGCAGATAAGGGTGAAGCGAGGTGAGGATGGNAGCAAGTTAAGATATTTGGGCGGCTCTTAACATCGTGGGTTTGTGAGCAGATAAGGGTGAAGCGAGGTGAGGATGGAGCAGCACCGGAATGAAAGAGCGGGAAATGGGAGATCTCCGAGTAAACCTGCCGACCAGCGGCATTGTCCGGCACAATTCCCACACGCTAAAATCCCTTACCAGGAATCGAACCTGGATCGCCAAGGTGGCTTGCGAATAGTCTTATCACCACACCACCGTAGGCACCCNGGATCGCCAAGGTGGCTTGCGAATAGTCTTATCACCACACCACCGTAGGCACCCCGTGATCCCTTAAGTAAAACTCCAACACACTTCACATGAGCTCAAACATGTCTAAATGAAGGGGCAAGTATGTTGTGTAAGTATAAAGTTCAACAGACTGTTAATAACTTTTCCTGTATTTTTTTCTCAATTCCTCATATACAAAAATGAAAGAAACAGGAATGCGTCGCACCGTTCTCCTCTCTAAAGTGGTAGCATCTCTTCCCTCCCCTCCACTACCTTGAATAGTTACTGTACTGTTCCTGGGTGGAAATGCATTCACGGAAACAAGACCAGGTGGAGAAAAGTACCGATTGATTGATGGCTGGCTATTAGAGTGGGAAAAGTAAATAAAGATGCATTCTCAAGCAAGAGGGAGACACACAGATGAACAAATATAGTGATATGAGAGAATTTAAATTATACTTGAGAGTCCATTCAATTTTCTAAGCTATTGTCATAACGTACAAATAAGCAATTGACACTGTGACTAATGTTTCATGTTATTTGCAACTATGAAGACAGTTTGCAACCCATTTAGCCTTCAAAAATTTGTGTTTGAAACTAAAAAAAAATTAAAATGGAAAATAATTTTTCACCAAATATCAGTAAATACGTTTTATGCTAATTTTTAATAATCTTAACTAGTGGTAAATAATGATTTAGGCAATACATATCATGTTTCTCAGGTGCCAAATTCACCAGGACAAGTGAAAATTATAATTTTACTATAAAAAGTTTAGACATGTGTTTTGGCCAATGGAAGAGAGAAACTACATACTAGCACAGTGGACACCAGTTATAACTTTGTATTGCTCACAGTCTTCAATAAACACACATTGTATTGTTCTCAGGTTTTGACAGAACTCTACATAAAGGAGTCATTCCTGCAGGAGGGAGACCCATGGTGGCTCAGTTAGTCACTGGCCGCCCAGATCTAAGGGGTCCCAGGTTCAATCCCAGGCCAAGGTGGACAGTTCTCATTTGCAGTGTGTGGCAGACACTGCAGTGGTTTTCCCATTTCCTCCTGTCTTCACTCTGCTATTTCTCTACCACTGTATCATCTCACCTCATACATTCCTCTGGCTGGAAGTGAGTGACAGGACTATCACTCAGGTAGTACCGTTGACTGCTTAATACCAGCTTCCTCTCACACATACGTCATCACCTGCCTCAGGTGGGAAACACTTTTTTTTTTCAGGAGAAAGATTTATTAATAGNTTCCTCTCACACATACGTCATCACCTGCCTCAGGTGGGAAACACTTTTTTTTTTCAGGAGAAAGATTTATTAATAATAATAACAAAATAACGAACACGTTAACAATAAGGTATGATTGGAATAGGCCGCTAGGCTACTATTTACATTATAAAAAGGAGGCAGAATACACAAGAACCTGTAGTGAGGAACTCGTGGATAAACACACAAAAGTCGAAGGAACACATTTTCAACACGGATGTGCGGTCATGAAGTCTAGGTACGAATGGTGATGTTAGTGTATTAGGTCATGTACGGTATGTGTATTTTGCTTAATAATTTGCAAGATGTAATAAGTGTTCGAAAACATGTTCGAAAACAGGTTTGACCTTGAACGTCAGTTGCAAGATGGGATATGCAGCACTGCTCCCGGAAGTTCTTATCAGTTCTCCCGGAAGTCCTTCCTTTGATAATTTAACCTATTTGAGTCAGATTGCTTCAAGAGACATTATATGTTGGAAGACTTTTGCATTTAATGAACTTGTTGCTACTTCTAATTCTGTTATTGCTATTTCTCCTAATCCAGTTTTGTATTCTCGACCTAGGCTTAAGTTTGAGCTGGGAGATGCAATTTGGATTTTTAGGAAGTTGGTTGGTACAAATGCTTGCTCACCCCCACTCGTCACCTGATGAAGCTGGCCTAGCAAGTGAAACGTTGCGACTGCACATCCGCGTGAGAAATGTTTGTCCGACGTGTGTGTGTCCAGTGAGTACTTGTGTATTCTATCTCCTTTTTATAATGAACATTTATGTTTACACTGGAAAGTATGAACATAGTCTGCAATGTTACCAAAACGGTACAGTAACTCAGAACTAACTGCTCTGACAGCACGAGAATGAGCTGACCTCTCTGCNCTGCAATGTTACCAAAACGGTACAGTAACTCAGAACTAACTGCTCTGACAGCACGAGAATGAGCTGACCTCTCTGCAAGGTTCTTCCACTTGTGCATGAAGCGCAGGGGCGGGGGCATGGCTATGTTGAGCTGCAGTCGGTCGTTGAAGAACTGCACAATGCCCTGACTCTCCATGACCAATGGCACGCGGTAGATGGACGGCAGGTCGTGGATGCAGATCACCTGCACACCACATCCCTTCCTCTGACACTCGCTGCCTCCGAGACGACTAGTGTACTGCTAGACAAACTAGAGGTGTGCGAAGCTTCCTAAATTAGAAGTTCAATCCAAGACTTCTTTCCTTCATCTTCGACTTCGGACATAACCAAAAACTTTGAAGATTCCAGAAATTCTTTCCTATAATCAATATGATTGGCAAACTTCAATATTTTGTATTTTAGCCCATTTTGTGCACACAAACTACCTAAGCCCACCTTCAATATAAATGTGAATACCATAAGTGAACTACTATTTCCATGAAGAATTATATTAACTCATGTTTGCTTTTATAGCAATGCATCACAACATAATGCAACAATTATAATTTTTAAAAAAATCACACCTCTGCTGAAAATCTTAATAAATTTTCACATGAAATTTAATTTGAAAGTACCGTATTTTATTGCATATAAGTCCCCTGCGCTTATAGGTCGCACCCTGATTTTCAAGGCCTGTTAAAAGTTGTACATACTGTACGACACGACCTGCGCCACGGATGTCAGATGCACGCGACCTTGGCTAAGGTTGTGTGGCAGCTCTGTCCTTGCAAGCAAGCGGTGTTGCCAAGCGTAGCTACAGGCCTACAGCACGGCCACAGTGCGCCGCAAGTTCGTTACAGATAGTGCTTCAGACGTAGCATTGACTACCAGAGTTTTTATATTTATTGAAAAAAAAAAANCCGCAAGTTCGTTACAGATAGTGCTTCAGACGTAGCATTGACTACCAGAGTTTTTATATTTATTGAAAAAAAAAAGAAATAACTTATAAATAGGTAATTTAATTTGAAGTAATATTTTTATGAGGAAAATTTTATCAAGCANAAAAAAAAAAGAAATAACTTATAAATAGGTAATTTAATTTGAAGTAATATTTTTATGAGGAAAATTTTATCAAGCATTCTATTTATTTATTTCAAGTGTTTCTAACGATGTTAAAAGCAAAATCGTAACAATTATCTCTGCAGTTTATCTTTAAAAGATTTTAATAAAAAGTGCAAATACAGAAAGGCATTTGAATAATTCCGTTATGTAATTCCCTTCGCAATCCTTAAAAGAAAAAAAAATTTGAAAACAATTTAAGGAAATATAAGGAATCGATTCTCACAATATGATAACGGGCATAATAATCAATTATTCTCAAAAGTTTCCTGTGGAATGTACAGAGATAGCAGCACATTAGCGTTGGTTCTTGGGTACCAAATGTTAGTCTTGATTTACAAGTCTTTCTCTTATGTCTTTGCGCCGCACGTAGTGTTGTTTTGATGTTGTGGCAGTGAAGAAGTGTGACAGCGTTTCGTGATGGAAAAAGCGAAGTACCTACACCGCAGGTTTCAATATGAAAGTGATTATGTTCGCTGAAGAGTTTGGAAATTGAGCTGCAGGCCGTTAATTCAGAGTAAATGAAAAGTTAGTGTNAAAGTGATTATGTTCGCTGAAGAGTTTGGAAATTGAGCTGCAGGCCGTTAATTCAGAGTAAATGAAAAGTTAGTGTGAGGCTGGAGGAAGCAGTTAATTTTTCTCACCTATAGGTCGCAACTAGGCTGTATCTTGTATGAGATGCGATCAGTGCTGGGATTTCATTGCAGCCCTAACACCTTTACAACATGACTTTCTTGATCCAATGACAGTGCTTCTGGGTTCTCAACAACATCCACTGGGAGCCAGTNAAAGTGATTATGTTCGCTGAAGAGTTTGGAAATTGAGCTGCAGGCCGTTAATTCAGAGTAAATGAAAAGTTAGTGCGAGGCTGGAGGAAGCAGTTAATTTTTCTCACCTATAGGTCGCAACTAGGCTGTATCTTGTATGAGATGCGATCAGTGCTGGGATTCCATTGCAGCCCCAACACCTTTACAACATGACTTTCTTGATCCAATGACAGTGCTTCTGGGTTCTCAACAACATCCACTGGGAGCCAGTNAACACCTTTACAACATGACTTTCTTGATCCAATGACAGTGCTTCTGGGTTCTCAACAACATCCACTGGGAGCCAGTCAAGCAAGGCAGGATGGTTGCTGACAAACTTTGCAATTTAAAACCACCAACAGCGAGCAATGAAATCAACTCCCTTTGCAGGGCCAAAGCTGAACTAACAGAATTAGAGCTGGTGACCACGTCATCAACATATACACCTGACTTCAGCACATTCGNAGGGCCAAAGCTGAACTAACAGAATTAGAGCTGGTGACCACGTCATCAACATATACACCTGACTTCAGCACATTCACAGCAACAGGAAATTGCTCCTCATCCTTGGCCAGCTGCTGCAAGGTGCGAAGTGCCACGTAAGGAGCGGAGGAGACNCAGCAACAGGAAATTGCTCCTCATCCTTGGCCAGCTGCTGCAAGGTGCGAAGTGCCACGTAAGGAGCGGAGGAGACACCATACGTCACCGTCTTTAAAAGATAATCATCTACTGATTCAATGTCATCAAAGCGCCAAACAATACGCTGAAGATCCTGATGGCTAGGACATACTGCTATCTGTCTATAAATTTGCGTAATATCGGCTGTAAAGTCAATAACATGCAGCCTGACCTTCAACAACACCTCAAAGATGTCACACTGCAAACTAGATCCTGTTAAGAGAACATCATTTAGAAACACACCTGTTGAGCTCTTTGAGGATGCATCAAACACGACACAAAGTTTGGTGGTTGTGCTTTCGGGTTTGATGACACAATGGTGGGGAATATAATATGTAAGCGAGGACAACAATTCTGAAATAGGTACCTTCTCCATATGCCCCTCTGCAAGGTAGTTGCTCATGAAGTCAGCATACATCCGTTTCAATTGCAGATCCCTCTTGAAGTGCCTTTCCAGACGAAGCAACCGATTCACTGCTTGCGGCCGAGATGCACCAAGCTCTGGCATTGACGAGAGAAAGGGGTAACACACCACACATCTACTAGTAGCATCACGCCTGTGGGTCTCAACAAACAAGACCTCACAACGATACCTCTTCGACAGATTTGTGTTTTGCTGGTGGGCTCCAAACACCGCCTCATGAATTCCTCCAGGGGACTCAACGTCAACAATGAAGTGCAATAGGATGTTGACGGCACAGCAGGATGTTCTGCTTCTACCTTGCCCATCAAGATCCACCCACAAATTGAATCTAGAGGATTGTTAAAATAAAATTATTCCTCATTTTAGTCCTTTAATAACTATTTTTGTATGTAAACCTTGATATGTTCCCTCACGAATTATATTTCGTCATAATTGAATTGTAGTTAATTGTGTTGTTGTTGTTCCTATTATTAATATTAATGTACATCTTTGTTGAAAAAATTTAATTAATCCTATTAATATTGTTGAGATAGCACCAATTAGTGGTCAAGGACTTATTTCTACTAAATGGTATGGGTGATTTTGATTATTTGACATTAGTTTACTTCTCTAAATGGGAGAGCCATTGATTTTACCACCAGTAAGGAATCGAGGAACAAGATCTGCCCCTATAAGTATATCAATAGGACAAGGAACATCAAAAGCTGGATCAGCAAGTTTCAAATTGGCTACTGAGTGGCGCACCTCAATGGACAACTGAAAACTTGGGAGATTACTGGTTATATGAGGGAGAACATACACGTCGACAGCAAACTGTGTGTCAGGAGTTCCACAAGGGGTTACTGCAATGGACACGAATGACTTAGCCACATGGGAAGATGCATCTTCTTCTGAGCCATACCAAGCCTTTGGCAGCAGTGTTCAGAAATGAAGCTAGTCTGGCTGGCTGTGTCCAGGAGAGCTCTGGCGACATACGGTGTTCCAGCTGCATCAAGGATGTGTACCTGGACTGTGGACAAGAGCACCACAGAAGAAGGTGTTGAAAGTACTGGTGTGACAGCAGACAGAGTGGTGGACTGAGAGGAGCCTTCGTCAGCCTCCTTGGAGTCAAAATGTAGCAATGTGTGGTGGCGAGCACCACATCGATGACACGACAAGGACGATGGACAACCTTTGGAGCGGTGCAAAGGCAAGAGACAAACAGACATAATTTGTGTTCCTTAGCAACCGAGNGAGCTCTGGCGACATACGGTGTTCCAGCTGCATCAAGGATGTGTACCTGGACTGTGGACAAGAGCACCACAGAAGGTGTTGAAAGTACTGGTGTGACAGCAGACAGAGTGGTGGACTGAGAGGAGCCTTCGTCAGCCTCCTTGGAGTCAAAATGTAGCAATGTGTGGTGGCGAGTCCTTAGCAACCGAGAACCACTGCTTAGGGTTACAACTACCAAACTCTGAGCACTTGTAAAGCTTGTGAGAACCTCCTGAGCGCGACAGTGCTTCTCAAGGAACGAGAATAATTCAGTCAGTGTGGGCAACTCACGACCAAGTGTGAACTCCCACTGTGTTTGAAGCTAAACATCTAAACACTTGCACATTATTGGTAACAACACGAAATCCCACTTTTCTACTGGGACATCAAGGGCCTTAAGTGCAGAAACATTTTCAGTGATGACACTCAACAGTCGACGCAACGAGGTAGGTGTCTTAACGGAAGCTGAAGGAGCCTGAAGTAGTGCATCTACATGTATGTTAACAAAAAGTCGCTTGTTCTCGTAACGATCCACCAGGAATTTTCAAACAACATCGAAATTAACCGCGGATATGGGTAAAGACTTGATAATACCAAGAGGTTCCCCACTGAGTGCACCCTTTAAGTATGCTAATTTCTCAACAGGAGACACATCACTGTTATGAGACACAGGAGAGGCAAACAAGTTGGAGAAATTAGGGCATTGCCTGGGGTCACCATCAAAATTAGGCAAAGTGATTTTCGGAAGAGCTACCCTTGAAGTGTGTGCTTTGGTGTTGGCAGTAGCTTGAAACTGGCATTAAGACTCATCTGCGAGGGCATCTACTATGTCCATTATGAAGAAATATATTTCTTCAAACTGTACCATGCGCTCCGCATGCTCAGCAGCATCTAAATCGGGCAAATTATTGGCTAACAATCGTACAGCAATAAAATCAACGNCATGCGCTCCGCATGCTCAGCAGCATCTAAATCGGGCAAATTATTGGCTAACAATCGTACAGCAATAAAATCAACGTCAAAATTCTAGCGGACTTTAGGCAAATCCTGATTGGTAGTAACAAACAAATTCTGTTTGGCTGGATCACTCATAACCACCGGAGCGAGATCGTGAGCGCGCTTGAGGCGNCATGCGCTCTGCATGCTCAGCAGCATCTAAATCGGGCAAATTATTGGCTAACAATCGTACAGCAATAAAATCAACATCAAAATTCTAGCGGACTTTAGGCAAATCCTGAGTGGTAGTAACAAACAAATTCTGTTTGGCTGGATCACTCATAACCACCGGAGCGAGATCGTGAGCGCGCTTGAGGCGACCTTCTGCCAAACGGAGACGTAAAAGTGCCGCCTGTGCCTCAGACATCTTGCGACAACGAGAATTCCAACCGACACACTTGTTCATGTAAACATTTTTAATACTTTACGTCTATACAACTAAATGTAACATCTATGGATTTGAAATNTTTTAATACTTTACGTCTATACAACTAAATGTAACATCTATGGATTTGAAATAAAAAAAATCACATTTCACGAATTAATTCTTTTCTGACACAGATATCGTATTTTCCAGAGAATGTGGAATTTCATTTAGTTATTACATCACAAAATAATTTTAAAGAAAATTTTTTTTTCATTGAAACTAAAGTATTGATTGTTATATTTAATTTTTCCATTTTGCCAGTCTAGTTTAGTAGAATATAATTTTAGCCACATCTACACAACATCTGATTCACTCAGTCTAGATGCCNGACACACTTGTTCATGTAAACATTTTTAATACTTTACGTCTATACAACTAAATGTAACATCTATGGATTTGAAATTAAAAAAATCACATTTCACGGATTAATTCTTTTCTGACACAGATATCGTATTTTCCAGAGAATGTGGAATTTCATTTAGTTATTACATCACAAAATAATTTTAAAATAAATTTACAGAAAATTTTTTTTTCATTGAAACTAAAGTATTGATTGTTATATTTAATTTTTCGATTTTGCCAGTCTAGTTTAGTAGAATATAATTTTAGCCACATCTACACAACATCTGATTCACTCAGTCTAGATGCCNATTTTGCCAGTCTAGTTTAGTAGAATATAATTTTAGCCACATCTACACAACATCTGATTCACTCAGTCTAGATGCCAACAACTTGCTTGCCTCTACTAATGAGTGACAGGCAACACATTTGCATAGTGTTCATCACGGTGGTTGTTCACCAATCTCCCCTTCCTAACGTGTCAAGGACTCGTGTACGTTGATTTTCCATCGAAATCACAGTTACAATCCAGCCTGCTGCTCTCTGATGTGATAATGCAGAATTTTCCCAAAGTGGGTTGGTGCTGCTTGGAACTGAAGACAGTTGGATTTGTATAAACATGGTACGTCACTAACTGTCAATGTTAAAATACATGCAGTGACTTTCCAAAAGTGCTCAATTAGTTCTTGAATCATAAACAAGCTAGAGCCCAACTCCACTACGGCTACCTGGTCCGGCGCTACGTGGCAGAAGTTTGAGATCTTGTCCTTGGCAGTCTGGTCGATGGGGTTCTCGCTGCGGCACACGATCAGGTCTGGCGACAGCCCTAGACCACGCAGCTCCCTCACGCTCGCCTGCGTAGGCTTCGTCTTCGCTTCCCCCGTCGACTTAGGCTGAGGAAACAACACGACATCACACACCGACCACCTCAGCAACCAACACTTCTGTCAAGTATAACAACCGGCACACATGCAACATGAATCTCCAAAGTCACTGACGTTTGTGCCTGCTCCCCTTGCACAATACACATTCTTTTTTTTTCCCACAAGTTCGTTTAATTTTTTTTTTACATCTGTGAGTATACAAAATCAGCAGTGGAAAAATTATGTTTTCCAGAATGAAAGCTGTAAACGTTCTCTGGTTCTACAGTTTATAACGTGCGGACATGTGTGCACGTGCACATGTTCACGTGGCTGTGTAAGCTCTTTTGAAAAACACAATTAGCAAAACGATTTCATTTAAATTTTTTATAAAATGCTGGATTTCATGTAGCAATAGATATTTTGTGAAGAGATGTTGGCTATTTTAACAGGTGCGAACCCCATCCCATTCACATTCCCACGCAAGCCAAACTGTACTGAAAATAATAACCAACTGCATTTCACTCTGTCTAAAGGAAAGAAAACCTTTGAAAATTTTAACAGCCCTTATCACAGATTCCTGACTCAAACTGAAGCTACGACTTTCAAAATAATAAACCTACAGCAAATGCACACACTAACACTACCCAAAAATTCGAAATATTTAAAACCCAAGTTATTTTCTCACACAAACAACAAAACTTAACCACAAAACGTATTGTTTTCTCAATATGAATGCAATTACAACTTAACTCTGGACTGCATGTCACTTAACAGTTTTTACAAATACAGTAAAATTTCAATATAAAGTACTTCACATTAATGTATTTTTTAACAATTTCCAACCTAAAGCAGGTTTTCATTATTATTACGACACATTCAAATCATGCCAACCGTAGAATCTGTTCAGTAATTGTTTACGTATGCACTGCAAACAATCAACTCTTGCTGTCAACACACAACATGAGTGTTGACCCAGATTAATGGTGTTACATGCCGCACAGTTTGAATTCTTTCATACAAAAAAGTGAATGTGTAAATGTGTTTTGGTACCGCATCTCATAACATACAGTAAACTCTTACGAGAATGACTGTAACATCACTACCTTTGTAAAAATCTAGGCTAATAAATTTTAACCNAACATACAGTAAACTCTTACGAGAATGACTGTAACATCACTACCTTTGTAAAAATCTAGGCTAATAAATTTTAACCGCCTCTAAAAATCTAGAAGTAGCATGTCAAAGGGAATTTTTTTTCCTATGAAGACTTTTTTAAACATCTGTGGAAAATCAAAATGAAATGCATATGAAATATTAATTTTAATCATTATAGCCCACAAGCATAAACATTATACCGCCTTGTCACCAAAAATGTTTATTAATACCAAGCAGTGTGTTTTAACTACGGATGTAACGATTCCATTTTTCCTCAATATTCAAATCTTGATGCCGAAAACACTCNACATACAGTAAACTCTTACGAGAATGACTGTAACATCACTACCTTTGTAAAAATCTAGGCTAATAAATTTTAACCACCTCTAAAAATCTAGAAGTGGCATGTCAAAGGGCATTTTTTTCCTATGAAGACTGTTTTAAACATCTGTGCAAAATCAAAATGAAATGCATATGAAATATTAATTTTAATCATTATAGCCCACAAGCATAAACATTATACCGCCTTGTCACCAAAAATGTTTATTACTGTAATATCAAGCAGTGTGTTTTAACTACGGATGTAACGATTCCATTTTTCCTCAATATTCAAATCTTGATGCCGAAAACACTCTTGATTCTCGATTCCAAAAATCGTGATTCTTCTGGTTACAGACAATTACTTTACAGAACTAATACTGTATAGGAGGGTGTGAAATTTAATTATTTAAACTAAGCCTACATCAGTAGTAGGCCTATTACTAACATAAATTATATAAAACGAACAGTGGGAGCATATTCATATGAAATTCCAAAAAAGTTCAAATGAGGCATGAGATAATATTGGGGGAAAAAAAAAAACCACACAAACACAAACACACACACACACGCACACACACAAACGTATATATTTTGTCCACATGGTTTATTCGAAAATATTTCCAAACCTCACTTGCCATGGTAAATGTTCACCAACACATGAAATTATTAAAAAGTTTGCAAGAATAGCACAGTGAACACACATTATGTTTTACAACAAAAGGAATCTTTTCGTCACATGCAACTGATAGACAATAACTGTAGATTGATAATTCTATAACAGACTGGTGTTTACCATAAACAAAACATTGCTGGGCGGAATTAGAGATTTTGATTCAGGAAAATTTTGGGCGGGGCTGAAAATAAATTTTCCCGTGAGAAAAGGAAGAGATTGGGAATGCATCATCAGTAAATACAGAAAATCTCCATTATTGCCTCTACATNTCATCAGTAAATACAGAAAATCTCCATTATTGCCTCTACATATAAAGGCATTTCGCAGACATTTTATTTGGCATTTTGTTTGTAAGACAGTTAACTTACACTGCTCATTTTTAAAACAATTGCATGGTAATGTTTTTCTTATAATCAAATGTGTTTTGGTTTTGAAATGGCATACTTTGTTTGAGTACTATCAGCGCTGCCGCGGAATTAAAGTTAACGGCGTAAGTAGTCTAGTAAACAATCATGGCAGACGCCAGACAGTCATTTCAAAGCCGTAAGATATCGAGAAACTAGGTTTCCTTTTACGAAAATATTACAACGGTACGAATATAATTACTTCTCTCCTTACCAAGTCATAACGCAAACAGTGAAGTATGCGCACGTAATTTACGATGTTGTGAATGAAGAAACGTTATATGAAAGACACAAGAACACACAAAAAGTACAAAAGTGAACACTATGAGTGGAATAAAAAGTTAGTTTCTGTCAACAGCAAATTAATTAAGTGCTATGCAAGTCCTTTGTCGTGGTAACTTTGAAATCATCAGCTATGTGGTAGGATTTTTAAACCTTCATTTTTATTAGAACGAGAGAAGTATAGATAACGCCAAAAGTGAGGCAGTGTTCCAATTGTCACTTTTAGTTTACTAAAAGGCAACGTGACCAGAATTAGTAGACAAAATTNCAAAAGTGAGGCAGTGTTCCAATTGTCACTTTTAGTTTACTAAAAGGCAACGTGACCAGAATTAGTAGACAAAATTATGATGTACTTGGTATTTTAGTATTAATTTTTAGTAGTGTTGTGCGCAAATGGAATTTTGCCATTGAGAAAAATTTGGGCGGGAAACTTAAATTTCCCCACGGGAATTTGGGAAAGATATTTATGGTTAGGTAGAAGAAATTTGTGGGTTGCTAGACCTAGTGAATAACCTTCTATTATGACTTATTTCATTAAAACAAAAAATTAACATNCAAAAGTGAGGCAGTGTTCCAATTGTCACTTTTAGTTTACTAAAAGGCAACGTGACCAGAATTAGTAGACAAAATGATGATGTACTTGGTATTTTAGTATTAATTTTTAGTAGTGTTGTGCGCAAATGGAATTTTGCCATTGAAAAAAATTTGGGTGGGAAACTTAAATTTCCCCACGGGAATTTGGGAAAGATATTTATGGTTAGGTAAAGAAATTTGTGGGTTGCTAGACCTAGTGAATAACCTTCTATTATGACTTATTTCATTAAAACAAAAAATTAACATAGACTGTATGTGCTAAAAATTAGATTCAATCTGGGAAAGTCGTATGGTTTTATATTAATGTAAAGGTTGGCTACACTGCTCCATAGACGCTCTGCAACCTCCCCTTCATTTGTCAATGCTGTTATCACATGTTTATCTTGTTTCTTTGCTATGTTGAATGTATGTGTAATTTAATTATTTTATATAGAATAAAATCACGTTAAACAATCCTACAAATTAAATTACAGGATGCCAACTAGTAAGGAGATGACCCAGCTTTACGTTCGAGTTGTGAAGAAAGCTGAGAATGACTTTGTGATCTCGTGTATATGTACTAATAAGGAGGTATGGTATTTATTACCAGAAGAATACAGAGACCTGCAGCTTCACTCTACGTTATCAAGTAAGAAACCTATACAAAATGCAACAGCTGCAATAAAAAATGTAAATGGTTATAGAACAATAGCTATAAAGATTGACGATGATACTAAGTCAGTATATTTCGATGCAGAGGACAATATCAGTTTCCAAAAATTTACATTAGAAGAATACGTTCCAGTGCCAGGATCTCAAACTCATGATCATCTACAACTAGAATTAGAAGATTGNAATTTACATTAGAAGAATACGTTCCAGTGCCAGGATCTCAAACTCATGATCATCTACAACTAGAATTAGAAGATTGAATTAAGCGATTGGAGCTTCAGTTGAAATTAAATTCAACTCAAGACGAAACAAAATTACATCACATTGAAAAGAANGGAGCTTCAGTTGAAATTAAATTCAACTCAAGACGAAACAAAATTACATCACATTGAAAAGAAATTCATTTTAGAGAAATTTGAAAAAAGACAATACGATCCTACAGAATGGTTACGTAGATTTGAAGACGAATGCAATCGATTTCAGGTAANAAGACAATACGATCCTACAGAATGGTTACGTAGATTTGAAGACGAATGCAATCGATTTCAGGTAAGTTCAGATAGGCTAAGAATCCAGGCTTTATGTTTCTTTGTCACGGGCTCGGCAAAAGACTGGTATGAAACTTATCTGATAAAGATAGGCCTAACCGCTTCCTGGGAGGTTTCGAAGAGTTCTTTCCGTAATGTTTTTGTTGATAAAGGCTGGTTGATTGTTAGGAAAGCTTTTAACTACAAATATTTGGGAGGGTCCTTAATCGATTATGCACTTACCAAAGAGAAACTATGCCTGGAAGTGGAACCTAAAGGTACTGAGTTATCTTTTATCAACCAGATAGTGTTTGGTTTACCAAGTGAAGCTCAAGAAGAACTTGATAGGGAAGAGATAACTACTCAAGGGTATGTCGATTATTAAAATCGGATAAATAGTTCGCGAGAAATAATGGTTTAAGGTTCACTGAAAAAGCCCTCCAGGAACTTAATATTTAGATTTTTTTTTCCTCGTCTTCAATTTGCCAGTAACTATTTTCTATTTCTCCAGTAACTTTCTCTCTTAATTGGAACCGTTTACATTTCATATTATACAGATTTTAAAGGGGAATCCAAAGATATGTCGATCATTAAAATTGGATAAATAGTTAGGGAGAAATGACGGTTTGAAGTTTACTGAGGATTCCCTCCAGAAACTCATATGAATTCCTTTTTTCGAGTCTTAATTTTGCTAGACTGTCCAATAAAGATAGCATATTCCTATAGTTTTTAGGGGTGCTCTTTCGATTGAAATGAGTCTGGTGAGTGTGGTTCCTACACACCCCTAGTTATTAGTATGTAACGAAACTTGCTAAATTACAAAACAAAAAAATTGCAACCAAAACGCGACCGAACTTAAGCTACTAAATACTAATATACTAAATGGTAAATTTGAACATGACCAGTACAGTTTTATTTTTAGATTATTTCTGCATCTCATAGAGGTGTTAGATTATGTATTTGTTTTAATTGTTTTTATAACTTTGACTCTTGGACTTCCAATTCTTCAAGAATCGCGGGAATCATGGAATCGAGTTTGACATCCCTTGTTTTAAAGTGTGTTTTGAAGTACTATTTGCAGGAAAAATAAAGTGGACTTGCTACTGGAATGTACATTTATTTCAAAAGACAAAAGTTTTTGAACAAACTTCCTTCAGTGTTCTTTGTTAGGGTAGGTGGTGTGATTTCTTCCAAGGAAACTTCGCCAATAAGGAGGCAGTGTGTACTATTTGCAAACCATGCATTACTTTGTTTGTACAATGTGATTTGTGCATTTTCATATTTTAAAAAGTACCAATTTATTGCTTTTTAAATTGCATATTAATTTTATTTATTGAAATGACTTGCAATAATTCCATGAAGCACATGCTGTACAGTTTTAAAAATAAGACTTTCTACTTGCACTGCTTATTCATATGCATCACAATGATACTGTACTGTGGTGTGACATTTCCTTATCCCAAACCAAAAGCTTTCATAGTGAAACAAAAGATAATGAAATGAGAAGAATNTACTGTGGTGTGACATTTCCTTATCCCAAACCAAAAGCTTTCATAGTGAAACAAAAGATAATGAAATGAGAAGAATTACAAAACAAAAATTCAACCATAATATTTTTAATGACTTGTTGCAGTTAATATGTCTAAGAAAACATTTTAAATGTTAACTCTAATGAGGTTATGTATGACAAAACATATCAAAAGCATTGAGTTTAACTAAAATAATTGTATTTTATAAAATAGAGAATATTATGCAAACAGAATAAAGGATATACGTTTTTTCTAAATAATATTTGTGTTTATGTACAGTACTGTTATATTAATAAAACTAATGATCTCACTACAGAAAATCTTAAATGTGACAAAAAGATACAGTGTATTGTTTATTGTTTGAGCGATTGTTGACATCTGACATTGCAAACATTTCATCGTAGTCTCAGAAACCCTACTAGGCAAAATAAAATAACTTAGATTCATTTTTTTTTTTTAAATATGAGTTTGACGCGTGACGCTCTTTGATAAGTACATATAAACACGAATTCGCCTCCGTCTGCACATGGAATCACATAACCCAGGTGGGGTGTGAACCTCAAACAACTTGCATCAAGAGTCTACAAGCACACCCCTAGACGCGGAGGCATTCGTGGACAAAGGCAGCCAAGTTAGTTTGCCTTATTATCAGACGTCAGCCAACCCCTCTCATGTGATAGAAGCCACCCTAGTGCGCCAACTCATGCCGCAGATGTCTTCACGACCTACCAGATGCTCTTCAAGACCTTCAACAGAAGCCCCTGAAGAAGTCAACACCCCTTTTCTACACCCATCACCTTTCTGGTAGTGATACCAGAGTCCCTTCTCGACAACAAGCATCGAGTTAGTGAGGGTTAGCCAGTATTATAGCTACCTAGTCGCATCTGCTTTGTTAGTTCAGACCCAGTTCCTCTTCACCTGGTTTGCGTAGGTAGACTTCCGTTACAGTTCTTGGTAAATTAGGAGTTAGTACGTCAGCCCACCAGGGAAGAGTAGGAGACTGCGGCATTCCCAACCTTTTTTCCGAACGTAGTATAGGACTGTGGGCTCACTTAACCGGATGCACATATGTCAAAACAATACACATTAGGCGGCTACCCATACAACGCACCTGGTGTGCAGTACGGTAGAGCCCCAACCTTTAGGTCACAACCACAAGGTGGTTAGTCAGTCAGTCCAGTCCATTCTCTCATCCACCACGCTGAACTGTCACCGGAAAGAGTTAGAGACTGGGTTTGGAGATCTGGCTTCTTTGGTCCACACCCATGACGTGGTAAGACTCCCGGGGTAAACCCACTGTTCTAACCACCGCGCTTAACTGTCGCCGGTTAGAGTACTCAGATACGACTTTGGTTGGCTCGGCCTCGGCTTGGCTCAACACTTAATTAGGGTACTCCGTCGCCTGCTCATCTCTTGCGTGGCCGACTGTAGAACCTACCTGCATGCCTTACACCCGTAGGAGTGGTACCAGGCTGAGTATTAGAATGGCTGCTATCAACTCCAAGGTTAACTTAGGCTGCAGCTCAGCCTGAGCTGCACTTCGCAGCATAACCCCCGGGAACGAGCTGAAGCACTCGACAGTTGGAGAGGCCTCACCTCCCAGCTCTCTCCCCTTCCTTATCTCAGCCTCCATGCAAGACAGCCAGAGAACCACATCCCGCAGTCATCGCCCTCCGCCAAGGTCTCAACGTACCACTGGGTCTCGCAAACCCGCGGTGCCACCTCAGCCGAGCCTCGGGCCTCTACCTGCATCACCACCTTCGCCCCGAGCCTAGACACGGAACTCGAGCAGGAGCCAACCCCAGCAGAAGCAGAGCCACGAGCTACCCCGGGTGACGGCCGTCAAAGGTAAACCAGTTGCAGTGTGCAGGCCGGTAATATGTAAGGTCATTCAGCACACTCCAGACTTTTTATCAAGCCACCAAGCCACGTGTGCCAGATTGTACACCGACCGCACTCCAGTAAACAAACCATAAGTCAATCTCAACAGCCAGCCGTGTCTCTGGCCGACACACCAAAAACTAGCCCTACCGTGACATCCCCGTCAATCACAGACGCCACGTGTCAAGTTCAAACAACACACCATGTAATATTACTAAAAAATGTCAAAGTAAAAATTTATGCTTTCTCTACATTTCTTACACCTATAGGTTTCAGTAATAACCAAGAAAGTGTCTTGCATTTCTAAGAAAGGACAGCAAACAAAAGAACATTTTTCAGCATTGTATACTTCTTTTGCTGCCAGAGTAAAAAAATTTGATTAATAGGAATTTGTTAGCTTTCTTATTTCTCTCTTATTTTTATACACATGCGACAGTTGCTCTTCGTTCAGATAGTGCGATGTTGTGTGATCTAAATTACCACCATGGTTAATACGTGTAAATTCTCCAGTACCTTCAGAAATTTTTTAAATGATCAAGTTCCTTAAATGTTACCCGTGAATGTTTTTTTTATATAGTATGCAGCTTATTTTACAGAAATAAAAACACCAAATTCTCAAATGAAACCAAGCTAAAATTAAAAGCATAAAATCTTTTCCTTAATCATCACAAACTTGCTTTAATAGCACATTTTTTAGCGGTAGATAGTTGAACTGGTGACAGCGGCACACACCAGACCGAGGAGCCACACTAACCTGCGGTACCAAGGACACGTGGGCACAACAGAAGTTCTCCTTCCTGACGCGGAACTGGAACTGGCGGAACGCCTCGACAAAGGGCATGCCTTCAATGTCGCCGATGGTGCCGCCCAGTTCCACGATGCACACCTATACAACACAGCAGCTGCCATTCTCACACTCATGCTTCTCTTTATGTTTAACTCAGCACTTTCCAAAACACACTTCGAAAAACGTTTCTCGCCCTACCGGTCCATATGTAAACACACTTCGAAAAACGTTTCTCGCCCTACCGGTCCATATGTAAACACTTTCAGTCAAAATTAAACATATTCTAGGCACTGCTACCAGGGCTGTCGAGTCATAGTTCAAGCCTGAGTTTGAGCAATTTTGGGTGTATCAGATAAAACATTGCGACTTAAACTCAGCATCAGCTGACAATTCTTTGAAGTACAAAGATAATGTTACTTGGTGTTCTAACTTTAGTTAATTTGGAATTACTGTAGGTACTAGGTTCAGCAACATATAACACAAACTTCACAAATGTATTATTCTGTAATATGAAATTATTTTTCCATTAAACCAATGATGATATAATGCCTTATTCAATCACTTTGCTTCCCTAATTTTTTGGGTTTGGAGCCGTAGTCAGTGTGTGGGAAAACTGGACAGTCTCATTTGGAGCTGAAAGTTTGGTATATCAACACTGCAGCCCTGATTGCAATGGACAAGTTATCGGTATTAACACTGTGATACACAGGGACCAATAAAACTGTGTTTGTGCTTCATGTTACTGGCAGCAGATAGACTCCTCCTGCTGTGTAGAGTGCATGACCGTGATGCCACTTCCTGTCACACATACCACACATAGGACACAGACTACTATAAGTAACAGGCACAGTAGTGTTGGTAACCACACAGGAAAACCTGTGACATTTCTTTGACGTGCCACGAGCGACGCCATTCTATCATCTAACCTCCCCACAGCAGCAGCCCCCTTCTAAGAAGAGCCGCTACGCCGTACACACCCGCTTGGCATCACGTCGCCGCTTACCCCTCCAGCAACCCCTGCGCTGGCCTTGTGAGCTGACTATAAATAGAACCTGCAGTCCTCAATTTGAGGCTGTCTCACGCCCGAAGAACTACAGACTTTTTCAAGTCGCATAAGTTTTAAGCTGTTCAGTCTAGAGTTCTGCTCTACACGACATTGCCGCGCTGTCCGCCAGCGTACCGAAGCCCCCTTGCTTCCAGCTGCCTTGTAGCTTACTCTCAGCTATCACGATTGTGAATACCGCAGTCTTGGGATTACCCTCGCCCCCGCGCTGCCACGTATTCATGAGACATTCCAGAGGGGCTATTCTAATTTTTCATTCTGATGAAAAAAAGTAGGATCAAATCAATTTTCCACTTCAGCCTACTATTAGTGTTCTAAGTTTAAAACGACGGTAGTTTGACGTCACGAGTCGGTGGGGATGAACCAACTGGCTACGAGCTGTTGGAAGGGTATAATTTTGTCAGAAGAGCGTCGGTTCAACATGGCGGGCATGTGGCGGAGGTTATTGTTAAATGAGGTGGCAGATTTGGACGACGAGGAGCGATTCTACAAATGTGGCAGGAGATAACAGCAACCCNGGAAGCTTTTGCAAGATAACAGCAACCCTTTCGACATGGAGGACGGAGCATTCGTAAATATGTTAGGCTTTTCGAGGGCAATCGCAATGCAGCTGTGAAACGACATTGGAGAATCACTGCAAAGAAAGAAATTATACGGACTTTCGGTTGAAAAGAAGGAGAGTTCTTATATAACGTACATATCTTTTATAGTGTGATGTCGAGTTCAGTATTTTTAACTCACAAACTTATATTTTAACATTTACGTTTTAGTACCTACCCATATTAAAGGAGGTTATGTTAATATAGGGTTTTTTTTTAAATTGTAGAGTGAAAATTGAGTGAAACGAGTGCGCATGTCAACCATGACGTAACAGATTTAGTTTCCAAACAGTGAATAGCTTGTTACTAACAACTGTCAAAAACTCTCACCCGATTGAGGTTGGAACACTGTTAACATAGTGATGTGCTCTTACGATATTGTTACACGTCGTCTATACTTTAGGTACATTGTAGCATGTACCCAACATTGACCAACTCCACGCCAATTATAACTTTCAAAATCACATGGTCAACATTAAGGAATGTGTTTGTTTAAGTTACATTTGAATTTTCAAAAGACACCCTTTTATTTGAATAAGTTTCCTTAACTCTATTTCATAGAAATTCTTTAAATATTGTTTAGAGGAAGTAAACAAACATCTCCACTTGTTAAATAATTAATGTTCTAACCTCACACCCTATCCACGTTGTTTGTGATAGTGCTAGTGGCTGAAAAGCAGTTCAATATTGGGTCATAGAAAGCGGCTACTGTGCAGCTCATTCGATGATACACACTTATTTTAACTATGCCTAAAATATTTCATCTTTTATTTTAACTAAATATATGAGAAAAGACTAAATGTATGTTATATTGAATGTGTTGTGAAGTTCTCTAGGGTACAGAAAGCCAATAGTGGCTATTTTACGTTAAAAAAGATAAAATTGCGTAATTTTATTCTCGGCCCCAGATTTAAAACTCTCAAGTGGAGTGAGGTTATGTTGCTAGTGTTAGTGTTATGTAAGCAGGTTTTCACATAGTTGCTTTGGTTATTCTTGCATGACAATTATCTGTCATATTCACTTTTTACAGGTATTGGCTGCCCTTTTTGCCGCAGGTAGCTATCAGTTATCTGTTGAGCAGAATTTTTTACTAGGTTTCAGCCAGCCTTCTGTAACTCAGGTCAGCGAGGCAATAAATGAGTTACTCCTGGATCGCTACATTAAATTCCCTGTTGATGAGAGACACAAGGCAGCAGTCAAACACAGGTTAGCAAGCATGTTGGTTTACTTTTGTCACTACTACATAATTACAATGTGAATAATTTGTGTTAATGTGTAACTAGTCTGTTGTTGCAAGCTAATGCTACAGATTTATATTTTGCCTGCATTCCTGAAACACTATTCCGCCGGCATTCCTAAAACACTATACTGTATATATCATGGTAATCATCAGGTAAAATCGCCAACAGAACAAAACTTTAAATTCATGTCATAATGCTGAAGACATGGATTGTCTTGATATTTGAAGACAAAAACAACTACGAAACGAAAACTATATCACCAATAAAGAACAATGCATGAATGAAGCATTAGGCGGATATTTATCATATATTATCAATTGTAAGGCAACTAAATCGGCTTACCATAAAAGTATTTTATCAAAGTTTTTTTTTAAATAACTCTTTTTGTTATTTATTTGTGCCATTTCCTTGAACATTTTTTTATATATCTGAGAAACCTAATTCTGAAATGAATGCTGCTACTTGAAAAGTTTGGCATGAGTTTAGCATAAGAATGCCACTAATTTGGAAACTTGTTTCCATAAGAACTATATAAATTACACACATACTAAAGTCATATGTATAATTGTAACAAGAATATTTGTCATTTCTTGCACTCAAATGATGTAACCTATGTTGGATGGAATAGAAGAATCCCTGCCAAAAAAAACCCATTAATTCATGGTTTTGTGTTTAGAGTATCAATAAAGAATATTAAATTACTAATGTTAAACATGATTACAAAAATTATTTTGTTGTAGCTAGGGGTTATTTGGCCTAATTTCTGAAATTGCTTTTATAAATTACGACAGTAAGATAAAATTTTAAAATTGTATTTAACCCTATCATGAAACAGTTTGATTTTTATATCATAGCATTCTTTACCTATCAATTAACCAATAAGTGTAAATACATGTTGAATGTTGCACTTGGAGAAACATTTGTTATGCACATGACAACATTTATGCAGCCATGAGCCTGTCCACAACTTGCAAAAGTAACTTCTATGAATGCACAATGACGCATTCGTCATCATGAAGCAATTTGCATTTATAAGAAAATGGGTAATTATTCAGACTAGGGGCTTTTCTGAAGGAAATGTCGTAGACTCACAAAAGTAACATAAATAGGTTTTGCACAGCTTACCTTTATAATATTGAGGGGGTGTAATGGTAAAATAAACCCAACAATCCTCTGTTAGATTAACACCCTACAATCCTAGGTTAAATTAAACCCCAACACTTAGGTTAGATTAAAAATGTAAAATAATGATTCACTCATCTTGGGGTTAGGTTAGGTGGGGAACATATTACGAAATTCGTACTTATGGTTTGTAATGGTAATACGTTACTGCCCATAGTAAATTCGTGTTCTGTGCAATTAGTATAGTGGAAATATACCACTTTCCATAAATTTTTTTCTTTTATTTTCAGAAAAAACCCCTATTTTGAATAATAACCAGAAAATGTGTTTTAATTTTAACATTTTTTTAAATGTAGCACTACACACTATTAATGAAATACACTTGTGTGTGCTTGGAAATAATGGGACCCTACTATCTACACTTAAATAACCAATAAAAAACATGTTCACAGTAAAATGTATTAAAATAATATATATTCCATTAAGCCACTGGACTTATTCTGAGCATCTTCACACACAAATCTTGGTTGCCTTTACACTTCAGAGACCACTCCTGAATGACATTTCAGTAATTACTGTAGTGTAATGATTTTCATTCCGTAGTACATAATGTTCTGTTCCTGCAAGTCTATGCAAACCTACAACTTCCCAGGAGTTGTAGGAGTGATCGACTGCACGCATATACAGATAGTTGCACCACCTCTGAACAACAGGGAGTTGCCTGAAAACCTGTTCGTCAACAGGAAAAGTGTTCACTCGCTCAATGTGCAGTTGGTAAGCCTCATATGATAAACAGTAATTATGGCAATTGGAAAGGGTTAGCCTTATGTTATTAAAATATTTTTCCCCCAGGTACGCGATGCTGATTTGAAAATTAATACCCTAAATGCACTGTATGGTGAAGCAACACACGATGCCTTTGTATGGAGGAACAGTGCAGCACGAAGTCATGGAAGAGAACTACATCCGTAATGGACCATCTTCCTGGTTGTTAGGTATTAGTTCATATATGCTTAGTAAAGTAATCTCCTGTATTGTGTATTATTACATTCAGTACAAATAAATACAAAGCTATATAAATAGTTTGACTATGCATTAAGAAGTCCACACCTTACTAGATAATAGACTAGATGAAGGAATAATTGTAAAACAGAATTTCACATCCAAAAATCTATAACTGGAGGACAGTTCAACCTGTGGTTATTTATACAATGACAAAGCATTGCATTCATTTAACCTGCAAATGTACAGTCGAAAGCAAAACTGTAGCAATTAAACTATACATCATGAAGTACTTGTACAAATATTACTTAATGAAGTATGAAAATAAGTAGCTCTGTAATACCATCAGCTATGAGATTTTGTTGTAAGTACTAAGGGCATGTTCATGAGACATTAGAAAGCTCACCTACATTGCTACCATGTGACATTATAACCAATATTTCAGTATTTGTGTCGTCAACACATTCAATCCTAACCTAGCTGGTTGTGGACACATTCTCGTCGGTAGTTTTGAAAACAAAATATTAAAGTGACCTAGATTTGTATACCAAGATTTATGCTTTTTGTTAATTTATGGTTTGTCAGCTTTAGAGGTAAACAAATTACAAAAATTGGCTGTTGGTTGTTTCGCTTTGCCAAATTCTTTGGTAGGTGGCAAAATGAGATTGGGTCGATGTAATGAACATTTAACGTAAATATTTATGAAATACATCTCCTAGGTATTATAGTTTTTTTTCTGTAATTATTTTTCTTTTCAATTCTCAGCTGTTTACTTGTTAAACATGAATGCTATCATAGAACAAATAAAAGTAACATTAAAACTATCTTGGTACTGGTATACAAGTGTTATGGTCATCTTCAAATTATTCACCTATAAATATTTCAAATTCTTCGCACTTCACTTTTACACAAAGATCAATTCATGATATAATGAGTATTTATTTTCCATTCTAGTTTTGTCAGTTGTTATTTTCCAAAGTAAATCAGTTTCTGGCAGAATTTTCAAACAAAATATTATGTATTAAAATTGGCCTATACACTGTATAACCAAGTCATAATTTAAATAATCACTTCTTAATGTTGCAATAAGGCAGACTTTATGAACCACCTAAATTATTTTTCATAACTTTCTACTCAACCCTGAGGCGAAACAAAATTTTGTATTCGTGATTGTTTTCCGCCCTGTTCTAAGCACATTTGTGCCCGTCTTCGTGCACTCGTACCCCAAAGTATCTCTGCAGCTGGCAGTGACAGGCATGCTACTCTAATTCGGTCTTTCATTTCATCTCTTATTGGAGGACACCGTAGATAGTGTCTCTAATGCATCCCCCTCAAAAAAAATAATCAAGGGGAGTTAAGTCTAGCGACCGTGGTGGCCAAGTCACTGGCCCGCCTCTCCGAATCCACCGACCAAGAAAACTTTGATTTAAAGTACACCTGGCAACCAAGGAAAATGGTAGCCACATTAACAGCAGTGTTGTTAGTGGAAAATCTTCTAGCAACTCAGTCAGTGCGTGTTGCAGAAATTCAGAGTACCACTCATCACTTATTTTCCATCAATTAAAATAAGGTCCGATAACTTCATGGATAAGTGCACATCAGGTATTTAGGTTGTCTTGCTGACGTAACCAACGAGAGTTTTCTGCTGACCAATAGTGAGCACTGTGGATATTTACATCCCTATTAGATTTGAAAGTGGCTTCACCAGTCCGCAGTGCAATAGTTGGGAAGTCCACATTTTTATTTAAAAACCAGTTGCAAAAGGAGAATCTTGTCTGGAAATCATCTTCGCTTAATTCCTGATTGATATGAATGTGGTAGGGATGTAAACCACCGTCATCTAGTATTCTCCAGATGGTACTTCTGCTCAACCCAGAACCCCGTGCTATTCTTCAAGTAGAAAGATGTGGGTCCAGATTTATTGCAGCAAGAATATCTGCACTTCTATCATCTCTAACACTACTTCTTCTGACTAGATTGTTAAGATTGCGAGACGGTTGCACCTGGCCAATATTGCGAATCCGTGCCTCCAATCGCTGAAAAACATGCTGTGGACGATCTTGATACCTCCCTACGTAAATGTGCTCTACTTATCAGTAATTCTGGCGACATTCGCAGAGCACCATAAGCATGTCAAATGCCCCTTTGTTTGGATATGGCATTAGTGAATATTCTTAAAAACATTTATGCATGCTAGATTTTTAAACTGTTCTGTTAAGCCCAATTATACAGAACACAAATTTAACTGGAAATGCATGCTACTGAACAGTGGGTAAAATACAAAAGATCTGAGACACACACATGTGGGAAGATGCAAGATTACACGATACATGTTGACGCGTGACCAAACGAGGCAAGTGGGAACTGTTGACGCTAGATAGCAGTACTTGCATTTCCGCTCTATTTGTGTCATTCCTGACATCGAAAATGAGGCAATTTGGTGGTACTTGCACTGTGAAAGGTTTCTAGCGCGAGGCAACATTGAGTGTGGCAGAGATATTTCAATATATATATTAAAACTAAGTAACTTTTAACTGTTGAAATATCTGTTTAACTATTAAAACTAACATTAATTAACTTTGCAATCGCCTGGAGGCCGAAGATAACGAAATATATGCAAATGCCATTAGCATTGTGACAAATTTCTTAAATATGCAACGTATTTGATGGCCGACGAGTTGCACACTATGATATACAGATTTATACACTGATGTTATGTACTAAATAGAAGATCAGTCACACACGCCATTGTGAGGTAGGCGAAATGCCACCATCGCGATCTATCAATACAATTTACTATGCACACATCAAGCAGCAAGTAAATAACGAAAGTTTGGTTTCGTATGTAAATATGGTATGAAATGTACAACAGGGATATGTTTAAGTGTAAAACAAGATGTTTAATTGGTTAAAAATAATGTGTGTAAAGGGATTATAAAATTTTTCTGTAGGTACGAAAATAACTAATACACAACAAATATATTGCATCTTAAAAAGAGTTATGAAATACAGTTTTTTAATTGTTTTATCAAGCAATATATGCAATTTTAAATAACTTTGCTGTCATATTTATGATTTTCTGTCAATTGTATTTCCTTTTTGTATCACCATAACAAAAATAATTTTTTTCATTGTATTGATACTAGTGATTTCCGGCATAAAACAACACACGAAACACATTTTTCGTATGATGGCATAAAATAAACACTCAACTAAAACCTTAGTTTAGAAAGTTGGGTTTCCAAAACTGAGGTTTCGGGTGACTGTATAAGCATACTAACAGTTGATGGTCCTCGTGCCGCGTACACGCACATTTAGATTGTTTTTGGAGTCACTGCACTGGTCTGGTTTCGTGCTAAGTTGTGCTATGAGAGTCTCTTCGAAACCTAACTTCTATCAAAGTGACCATTCAAGCGCAACATGTGCTGGCAAAGTATGATTTGTTCAACACCTAATTGCACTTTTACAACTAATAAATAAATAAATCCCTTACTGTATTGTTTTTTAAATATTTCTTTTTATTACACTCATGAGAGGGAGGGGGAAGAATTAAATGTGTTAAAAATTAAGAAGTTGTTGAAATGAAATTGGAAGAGTGGATACTGCAAACAGAAACTATAGGATGTTCAAGATAAACTCAGCACTTTGAAATCCCTGCTTCGTATTTACTTTAGGCACATTGTGTATTCTTCCACCTTATATGTCGAGTGAAACTGTGAAATAATTAGGAAAGTAAATATTTTACTAATTTGCTGATTTTTATTACATGTTTATGCATCAAAAACAGGAAACCAAATTAATAATTTTAGTATTCACGAATGTCCACCCAACTCTTAATTTGTCAAGAAATGGATACTTTCCCTCCATAGTTACCAACCTCACTGGTCGCATGCCACTCAGTGTGCCTGTTAAACTACATGCAGGTAGAGGCGGTGGCATATTTCAGAAGTTCATTTAATTCAAAAGTGCTCACTTTATCATGAACGGCCTTTACTACAATGTACTTCAATAATTATGCAGTTTTTCCCCCATCACTTTCTCTGGAAATGGTTACATCACTGCACTACAAAGTAGTACGAAGACATCACTATAATGTTTCCTTTCTTAAAAACTAAAAAGAGAAAATGTAGGGAAGTTTGCAAGGAAAACTGAATACAAATGCCAGTTTCATATTGGTTGGCACTAGGTTGGCAAGAGGCACATGAAACGAACCTGAGGTTTGGTGCCTTCTCCATCCACTGGCTGGTTCGCTACTCTCTCCACCCACTCCTGGATGGCGTCCGTTATGTGAGGGACAACTACAATGCAGCCAACACACAAGATGTTATTATCATACCAGTATCAACAAAGTGTGGCGAGTTCTGCAGGTAGGCAGATAGTTACCCTGGACAGTCTTGCCGAGGTAGTCACCGCGGCGCTCCTTGGTGATGACGTGCTGGTAGATCTTGCCGGTGGTGATGTTGTTGTTGCTGTGCAGCGTGACGTCGAGGAAGCGCTCGTAGTTGCCTAGGTCCAGGTCCACCTCTCCCCCATCATCCAGCACGTACACCTCCCCTACAACACGGTACGTACACCTCCCCTACAACACGGCACGTACACCTCCCCTACAACACGGCACGTACACCTCCCCTACAACACAGCACACACCCCCAGTACAACACTTCACACTTCTCCACACAATAAGGGAGCACTCTGTCGAAAATTTACAACGAGAATAAGCCTACACAACCAAATGCAATATAAATGAGACTTGCAGAAATTATTACAGTTTTCACTAAAATCCCATTTTTGAATTCCCTGACTTTTCCTTGTGGGTGGACACACTGATTATTGTTTCCAGAGAAATTGATTTGAGAGGTCTGGTTGGTATTTGACAGCAAAGTCTTGAGTGCTGGTGACTGGTGAGGGTGAAATGAAGTGAGGGATGGAGCAACAGCAAAAAGCAAGGCAAGAAAAACAGCTCATCAACTGCAACGTACGCCACATTTCCCCAAGTACGAAAATCAGGGTGACCCCACCGGGAATAAAACCTGGATCACATTGGTGGGAAAAGAGTAGTACTGTTATGTAAATTGCCTACAGAAGGTAATATAATAATTATTTACCTGCAAAGGTAGTTTTCACATAGCATAATTTATTATTCAACAGCAAAAAACCTGCATTTCTTAAGCCATCAATGAGTATATTTGGCTATGTAGAAACTTACTGTTATACTGTATTGCTGGTTTAAAATTGTCAACATCAGTCATAATGGGTTTTTTCTTTCTTTCAGTTTTCCCTACACTACTTACAAATTCCTGACTTTCATGTTTTTAACATTTCCTACACACGTATTCTTCCTAGTCTTGCTCCCTCACTCAACCTTACTGAATCATTCCTGCGTTGGAGCAGTTTCCAATTTTGCATGAGAAAACATATTATTTGACTATAAATATGCATTACCCTGCACCTGTGTACAAATAATGTGTCAACATTCTGCAATGATGTTTGCTGAAAAACAGCTCAAAAATTGCTGATTTGTTTTTATTTTTATATGCTGTGTAACTTTTTCAAGTAAGTAATTACGCTTGAGTTGAAAAGCACACTGCCTCCCACATTACTTAATTATTTAGTGGTTTTCAAGTGCCCCTGAACAGTGCAAGGACTTTAGTAAGTGAAGAATATTTATTCAGGAAACGGAGATGAAATATCCAACTGTTCCAGCATTCGCCTGGAGTGATTTCCCCAAACCCTGGAAGACCTAAATCAGGATGGCCAGACCAGGAATCAAACCCGGGTACTCCTGAACATTTAAGAGAGCCAGTGTGTTACAATAAAAAATTTAATAATTATTCAATATTAGATATGAGGTATTTTCAAGGCCCATAGGGTTCTCCAGTGCCACAAATCTGGACGTTCTCTCTAAATGTTCTCCCTCAGATACTTTAAAACACAGTAGAGCCCACTACTGACACGGGAGACTAATTCCTGATGCACAGTGCACCGTCACGAGCTCTCCTCACACGTGAGTTCCTCACCAGAAATCACATGGCTGTGCTTCCACATTCATCCTACTTGCCCCGTTTGGGTCCTGCGGACTTCGCTCTCTTCCTGAAAATGATGATCCAGCTCAAAGGTAATCATTTTGACACCACTGCAAAAATCCAGTGAGAATTGCAGAAGATGTTTGACACACTTTGAGAAGAATACTTGCAGGGTAGATTCCACGCGTGGCAGGAATGCTGGGAGCACTGTATTACTGTGCTAGGGAACTATTTTGTAACTGTAGATAAATAAAGTACTTTCTTATAAAAAAGAGCTAGTCTTGAAACCTTAATACCACCTAGTACACTGATCTGCAACGATGAACCCAAGAGTGACCTCCTGGCATGCAAGAGCCTCACAAGCCCTTCCTCATAATGGAAACTGCACATGAAACAGTATAAAGAAAGGTGTCCAAATTTTGTTTACTCAAAACTATTCATCTGCTTGTGCTATGTTCCACAGCATCTCTGCACAAAAGAAGAGTGAAGTGGAGTGATTTGGACAGCTATTAAAATCAAGGTCTTGAAAGCCAATGAGGGTGAAGTGAGGTGAGTATGGAGCAGCACAGGAGTGCTAGGGCAAGGGAAACAGGACATCCCAGAGAAAACCAGCTGACCAGCAGCATCACCCAGCATGCGAAAACCCAGGAGCAACCACGCCAGGAAACAAACCCAATTCACCTTGGTGGGAGGTGAGTGGCCTGACCACTACACCACCGCAACCACCACAAATGATGAAAACACAACATTTTTATGCATTACACATATATGAATCAACTAGCTTTGACCCGCGGCTTCACTCGCGTGGTTATAATAACAAACGTACAGGGAGAAATAACGGTATTTGTTAGTAGACAGACACTGATCATAAACACAGAATAGAGCACTAGTAGGATGCTACTGCTCACGATGTTGTAAGTCTTTCCATCTGGCGCTAAGATGTGGACATTTTGGGCATTGGGCACATGTGACACAGAGCTGGCCATAAGGGAAGCATGGTTTTTCCAATTGCACCCCCGCTACCTGTAATGTTAGCCGTTGCACTTTGTTTATTGTAATAGAAAAACCAAGCTCGAGAGGGAATTGCAGCCTTTTGAATTGGAACATGAGGTGTGGGGATTATAGGGATCCGGGGGATGATTACGTTCTCGCCCTTTCCTACTCCTGTCAGAATAGTGGCACCAATTATGTTCCGCCCAAGTTGTGTGACGCAGAGCCTCATCCCGTTACATAATTGTGGTGCATCTAAATTTTGCATAAGCATGACCGGAACGCCTAATTTTAATTACAGCTTATGTGAGGGCACACCTGAGAACTCCAGAGAATTCAGGAACTCTACAAGATATGAAGTGCTCTGTTCTGTGTCCATGACTGTGTCTACTGACAAATACTCTGTTGTTTCTCCTTGTACCTCTTTCAAAATGTTAGTATTCATTTTATTAAGGATGTCATTTTTTGATACTAGAATCACTCTTTTACATAGCCACTGGTCGTCATTTATATTTAGCAATCAGTTCCGCATCACTCTGCACCAAATTACTAAAATCCCCCGTTAGTGACACAAACCTCTCAGAATATGTTTCTAACCACCCATCGCCAATTTTTAATAGTGTATCAGCATGTCTTGTATCAAAGTCATTGCAGAGGTGCACTCTCATATTTGTCGTCAAGCTGAATTTCTTGACATTGGCCCATAAGCTTGATGACTTGAGACAGGCTTTGATTTCATCTGCAGGTGTGCCCGTCTGAATCACCGGTAGAGTTAGGCAAAAGTCACCAGCCAGTAATACAACCATTCCTTCCATAATGTCTGTATTGTTTCGTATACCCTGTAGAGTTTGTTTTAGGGCATCTATGGTTTTTTTTGTGTGACATTGTGCTTTCGTCCCACACTAACAACTTACATTGACGCAGTATTGTACCCCAAGCGTTATTTTTACTACAATTTTTTTCCTGAGGGAATGAGAAATTTTTTTGGATGAAAAGTAGCCTATGTCACTTCCCGGCTCTCCAACTATCTCTATGCAAAAAATCACGATCCGTTGCGACGTGAAAAGACAAACAAACAAACAAACACACTTTTGCATTTATAATATTAGTTAGAATTAGCTGTCACTTAAGTAATGAAAAAAGTTTTGATGCATTAAAAATTAAATAATTTTTAAACAACCTGTAAAACTAAAGGTGGCCCTAACATAAATCTAAACTTGAGACTGTAAATGTAAAACTATATGAATTATTTATAAAAAAAAATATTCGTACTATACGGAGACAGATTAAGGAATGTTTCTTTATAATTTCTAATAGATAATATTTATAATTGGAATTTAAATTTCATCAATCTGACTTTTAGCTAAAATTGTCATACAATAGAACCACCTCTCTCAAATTTAAATTATTTTATTAGGCACATCACATTTTATTTATTTATTTATTGTACCTGCATTTCAGGGTATATGAAATATAAGCTTGGTCATGAAAACACTTCTTAATAATCTGTCAGTAATGTACTCTCATAATTAAATTGCTGTAGCAATTGACTGAGTTACATCTCCACTAATCTATTCAGGCCCTCGTGAGTGTGTTCGTCTGGGTAATCCAAAAGGACCCGGGGACGCCGTCAGGAGATCTGGGGAGTTACTCAATCTCGTGCGGCTAGAAGCCGCCTGTCCCTCTAAGATCATTTGTCGCCGGTAGTACGAAGGGATACCGGAAGCGACTAGTTAGCAGGCCAGAGTCTTGTTCGTTATCGGAACTAACCAGACAAATCGCTCCACCAACTAAGAGCGCTGCATAGCAAAGCTACAAAGCACTGGTTCACAGTCAAGAGACATAAGCTCATACATCGCAAGCACTCACCATCCATTCACATATATGTACAGTAATTTACAAACTCCCACACTTCTCCCACATTTCAAATAAATAAAAGTCAATTCTGTGTATATTATTATATTACACTTTATATTACTAATATGCTGTTTAGGTCATTACCACTTTGCACTGCAGGGCACAACAGAAATAATTTGCCGTAGCTTTTCAAACATCCATTAAACTAGTTATCTTTCTTCTGCTGTGTTAACTTGCTAAGTAATCATTTTCAATTCTGACTTTATGGCCCCATNCATTAAACTAGTTATCTTTCTTCTGCTGTGTTAACTTGCTAAGTAATCATTTTCAATTCTGACTTTATGGCCCCAGTCACAACACATGCAAAGCATTAAGAAGTACTACAAACCTGTATTTGAAATTTAAACATGCACACCTAGATCTTGGTGTGACTTACTTGGCATAATCTGCTTTTCTTGGCGTTAAGATGGTCATCTCTATGTATCTTTAACAGCCAATGAGAATGTGAAACGTTATAAACACTNCATTAAACTAGTTATCTTTCTTCTGCTGTGTTAACTTGCTAAGTAATCATTTTCAATTCTGACTTTATGGCCCCATTCACAACACATGCAAAGCATTAAGAAGTACTACAAACCTGTATTTGAAATTTAAACATGCACATCTAGATCTTGGTGTGACTTACTTGGCGTAATTTGCTTTTCTTGGCGTTAAGATGGTCATCTCTATGTATCTTTAACAGCCAATGAGAATGTGAAACGTTATAAACACTNTGCTTTTCTTGGCGTTAAGATGGTCATCTCTATGTATCTTTAACAGCCAATGAGAATGTGAAACGTTATAAACACTGCTACGATCAAGATAGCATACCTATGCATGTACAAATTAATGTGCTAGCAAAAATTATTTCATATTCATTAGCTCTATTCTGATTGGTCAGGCAAAGTTTTTTCTCTTACAGTTTGCATATGGGAATCGTGGTGGAAGATGCGGCTGGTCGGCGGGTTTTCCCGGGGATCTCCTGTTTCCCCCGCATTCCGGCGCTGATCCACTCTCACCTCACTTCACCCTCATCGGCTCTCAAGACCTCGATGTTAAGAGCCATCCAAATCTCTTCACTCACTCGTGGACGAGTCCTAGGCCACGTCAGTTAGCGAAAACACTCAAAGCCTACATTTTTCACACTAAGTTTTGGCTATAATTGCTGCATATTCATAATTTTTTGTATTTAACAATTGGGCCTAGATAAGTCCAGTATGACAGGTTGCACCAACAATTATAAAAAAAAGCTCCAAAACGCAAAAGTAACTCTTTTTCTGACAAAAAGACGTTGCCCCTGGAGCATCTCCTGAAGGATGGCAATTTAATGCCTCGTCTGTATTTTGGAGCAGTGAGACCAACTGTCTTTGGCTTAATTGAAGTCTGAATTCATCACTCTACTACAATTTTCGCCACTGCCCTTCATTCTGGAGAACTTANGTCTTTGGCTTAATTGAAGTCTGAATTCATCACTCTACTACAATTTTCGCCACTGCCCTTCATTCTGGAGAACTTACTGAATTAAAGCCACCATTAATTTGGTTTCTTTTCTTCAGAACAAAGTTACAACAGCTTCTTGTGTCAGAAATCAAAAACNTAGTTGCCGGTGCCCAGAGGCAGTTCGTAAAATTTGAACTGCGCTACCTACTAAATTAAAGCCACCATTAATTTGGTTTCTTTTCTTCAGAACAAAGTTACAACAGCTTCTTGTGTCAGAAATCAAAAACATATTGATCGATGAACTTGGAGAATTGTAATTTCTCCTTCCTTTAATGACATGATGTAAAAAAAATCAGACACTTAAGTTACAATCATTATAAGAATATAACCATCACCTGCGATTGGGCTACCACCTGTTGGCGAGCTCATTCTACTAACCCAACTAATGTTTCCTTCCACACCCTTCCTGAACTTTCCAACCCCGCTCCCGTAAACCTATTCCTCCCGCAACACATTCCATTCCTTCACAGACCTCACAAGCATACACTGGCTACCCCGCTCCATCCCCCTCCATACACTCCGTATATTCTCACTCTTGTTTCCTCTCAAACACTCCTTTACTCATTTGACTATAGTCCAAATCACCTAAAACATTTCAAACCACTATTGCTTTTTTTTTCTTTTTTTTTAAATAAATAGACCTATCTTGAAAACATTATGTTCTCTTTAAAATTGTTACCTGAATGCCTTGTCACCTACTTAAGTATGTCCTGTCCTACTTCCGAACCATCAACACATAAAAGTCCTTACAATAAACATTTTCCCTGTACATAAATTAAATACTGGCAATCACGAGCCAACACAACTCATCTTAACTTCCGTTCTATAACACAATAATACAACATATTACATACAGCTTCGCGCCCTACATTTAATTTCCGGGAAGGTATTTTATTTCAAATTCTTCAACGCCAGATACCCTACTCCGTGCTCGAACCAGCGACCCTGAGATCGGGAATCTCTCATGTTCTACCAACTGTACTATCTCTTTTAATTATATTTTGAAGCAATGAGAAACGTTTGTTAAACTTGACACTGAAATATTCAAACGGTACAACCCTAACCTACCTACGTAAAAAAAAAAACAACCAAGCAGGCGTAGAAAGAACGCCAATTGTCAAATGATAAATGTTACCCATAATTACATGAAAACAAATTTCATNCGGTACAACCCTAACCTACCTACGTAAAAAAAACCAACCAAGCAGGCGTAGAAAGAACGCCAATTGTCAAATGATAAATGTTACCCATAATTACATGAAAACAAATTTCATACCATGTTCATATGGTGAAAATGTCCCAGCATCTACATTTATGTATGGATCGATTTTGATTGATGTANATACCATGTTCATATGGTGAAAATGTCCCAGCATCTACATTTATGTATGGATCGATTTTGATTGATGTAATCGGAATATTGCAGCATTTTAAAATCGTCCCGAACGAACTAGCAATCACTCCTTTCCCGATCCCACTTATAACACCGCCGGTGACAAGAATGTATTTCATTCTCTATGCGGTTTCAAAAATCGAACACACATAAGCCAACAAACCACCTCCGTACTACGCAACGAACCACGCCGTTAAAACCTTCTTGGCGCCATGCCACACACTAACCGGAACTTGAAACATCCCGAGGTCAACCGAATGTACCCGAAGAAACAGAAACCGAAGTGATGAGTGCCGTTAACTTACTAAGGTAAAAATAAACAAAATATGCCACTTATAGCATAAGGTGAGTATGGAGTGCAGTCATCACAAATTATTAAAAATAACCAGTCTCCATGTCCCAACATTAAACATCTTTTTTTGCCAATACAACTATCATAAACGACTTGAATAGTATTTCTGGTTAGAATACTGTTTAGCAGCCATAAGTACTTTGAGATATTGGTACACTTCCTCTAATCAATTTGGAAATAAGTTTGAATGAAATCGAATTAATAAAAGTATTTTAGTCATATAAACAGGAGTGTCTTTTTAAATCAATATATTTACAAACATGTTCACACATTTGACCTTGTGACTTTGAGAATTTTCTGGATGTGGGGTAGGTGAATATTGGATTCATGAGCAAGAGACAAAGAACAGCTTACCCCTTCCTTACTCTATACTATCTTTTATACAGATATTCACATCATACTTTGCATAGGCTGTCCTCATCACCTGTCACCAGAAGGGGATGGTAGGCAGGCGCTAGCATATCGGGGGGTTCGATGTGGTGCAAGGTCAGAAATTACAAGTTGTAAAGGAGTCAATCGGAGCATTCCCTCACTGAGAGGGTCGATGCTCCATATCTCAGGGCAGAACCAATAGGCAATTCCCCCCTCTATGACACACTTACAGAGCATGCAACATTGTGCACGGTACAGGGGACATGAATACTATTATTCGTCGTCGGCTACAGAAACACCACTGTCCCTCGAACTCTAATTGGGTGGCATCTAGCTAGTTCATTGGACAATAATGCAAACGAACACTGCATTCAGTTGTGACATTTAAATATGTATGTGATGAACAGGCATACAAATCTTGGTCCCAATAACTCATAAAATACTGAACTACACTGTATGCAGCTCTCAACTGTTCTCATCTGATATTGATATTAGGGGACCTGGTGTGTCAAGCATAGCAATCCTCGGCATCGGTTGGAAGAGCCATTCAAATGCTTGGTCGAGATCGGTTCTGTGCGATGTTGGTTGGCTGTTTTCTCATAGTCCTGTTCTGCTCAGGCATCTCGATGCCCGGTATCGCAGCATCGTGCTTCTCCCCCACAGGAGCATCCCCTTGCATCTCCTCTCATAGACTAATTTCCGCCTTTCCAGTGCACTTTGACGTGTCGGTTGTCTGCTCCCCGCACAATGCATACAGTATATGCCAAGCAGTGCCAGATGTGGTTTGGCGCTATCTACCTTGATGCTAGACTAGCACAGAAGTTATGCTTGGTGTCTGAGAGTGGGTGGTTCTGCACATACACCACATCTCATGTAAGGAGCTTCGCTGGTGGTTTCAAGACATCTGGAGTACTGTTCTGGAGATACTGCTCCTGTAACACCTTCACGCTCTGGGAACTGCTGTCGCTGGTTCTAGTATGGTCCCAGGTCGTCAATACCTATAGAAATGTCCCATTATCTAGGTAGCTCGTGGCTCTGGGCCAGCACAATGGGGTCTCGCGTGTGGCTGCATTCTCTCGATCTATCAAGCAAAAAAGTGTGTCAGTCAGGTTACTATCGCACTGAATGTGGTCCTCTCTCATTAGGAGCAATAGCAGAAACTTGAGCTCCTGATTGTGCAGTTTCGTGGATATGATGAGGAGGTAATAAAATGGGGTGGTATGACATCTTTAATAGCTGGTGGCAACACTGTTTCCAACAACTGCCCATAAACTGACTAATATTTTCTGTTATTACTGTTCTGGGGAAACCCCACGACAGACGGAAATTGGTTTGTAGCACTGCACAGGCAGTTTATGCACGCAAATTACTGACGANCTGGGGAAACCCCACGACAGACGGAAATTGGTTTGTAGCACTGCACAGGCAGTTTATGCACGCAAATTACTGACGACATAAGCTTCTATCTAGCAGATGAACATGTTGGTAACCACAATGGTTAACTTTTTGTCTCGCAGAGAATGGGGGTATAGTCCCATGATAACAAGATAAATATTTTAATTGTGATGTGAGATCTGGGGTGTATAATGGTACAGACGTCATAGATGCTCTGTAACTCATGCAAATATCTGGCAGGAAACACCCACCAGAGGCATCTTGCTAGTTGCTTACCGGTTGCTCTTCTGTGGTGGGTAGTGGACGAATCACCCAGGTGGCTAGGCTGCTCTCCTGATCCTCTATGTCTCATTTGAAGACGAATATAATAATGGTGTGTTAGACTGCTAGCTGTGGGCAGTCGGGCGGGTGCCCTTTGTGAGGTGGACAGTTATGCCGATATGGAATTAACTAAATGCGGAGTTTTAAGGCCACTCCAAATGCCAATTACACAATTATGAAAGTACATTTCACACTGAAAAAATTTCAAAGCCCTGGAAAGTGCTAGTTGTTGGGTCCAGATCCCTATATGCTGTTAAGTTGTGAGGCCTGTAATCAAAAAACGCAGGACTAGGGATTTAAGTCATTTATTGATGCTTTGATACAGTACATACCGTGGTGGCTATGTTCACATCATCGTTAAGCGGACCCGACACACTAAGCTCATCGGGGGCTAATGCAGGAAAAACTGAGCTCGTGTTCTCTGAGTTGTGTTGCGTAGTTAAGCTTCTGGGGGCCTTAAGACTGCAGGAGGTGGAGAGACGCTCCTCCCAGGCGATGTAGTTACATTATGTTATATGTTCCAGTTGAGAAAAAAGCAAAACTGTTGTTCTTGATGACGGACAAACATAAGTTGTTGAAGTGCCCGGGAGTCGTGGACCACACTGCCTACTCCGATGAATGCCTACTTCAGACTAAATGGCTGACAGCATTTTCTGGCCACTTGCCGTGAAGATGCCGGAAGTAGGAATACGTGTGAGCAAAAAAGAAAGTGAAAATTGGGTCGATCTCTTAATTTACCTAATGAATGATTGGGAAAATGCCTTTAATTAATTTGTGGTTTGATATTGGCCCTAACATGAAAGTTGCATGTTCTAAAATCTACACACACTACTTAAATATTCATGACAAAACACTTTTGTGTTGTTATGTTTACTTGAACATTGTGCTGAAAATGTGTCGTGTGTGACTCTGTCAACCTTATGACTTTTGAAGACAAAGCATATACTCTTCTACATCTAATCTTCATAAAGAAATTAAGGAAAACTGACTTGCCACAAGTCAGGTGATGACTGTAGNGTCAACCTTATGACTTTTGAAGACAAAACATATACTCTTCTACATCTAATCTTCATAAAGAAATTAAGGAAAACTGACTTGCCACAAGTCAGGTGATGACTGTAGGGGCTGAACTTAGGTTGGCATGGGTAAAGCCCGTTCCCCAAGTAGGAAGTCGTTGCACTTCAGTGTTGATGTCATTTGAAATTACATTGAAACACACTTTACACTCGTGGTGTACACTTAGGGTAAAATGGTAATGATTTTCCTCTTTGGAGACACTAACACTCGAAACACTGGATGTTGCATAATGGCATTGGTTGTTTGTGCGCTCCATGATAAGGGGCGCTACGAAGTCTGGTGTCGCATTCACATGTGCTACACCCTGACAGCACAGTGCTGAGTGTGAGCACACATGCCAGTCGGTTTGGATCCAAACCATGAGGTTGTTCTGGTGTCGGTTATGTGGTCGGATCGAAGTGGGACCGACAGCAGACTCGCGCGGTGTTGGGCGAAGCTTTCCGAAACACCGTCTTGGTACTGTTGCTGACAGCCATGCCCGTTGTTCGTGTCGTTGACACAGTGATCAGCCGGGGCTGCAGTTGTTCTGCAGTGGCAGCGAACAGTCGCGGAAAACTGTGAGTTTGGGCTCATTTCAATTGTTCACTCAATCTCCATAGGATCTGCTGTTCTATCCTGTCCCCTTCTCCGTGTATATTTAAGCTACTTGTATGTGGGTAAGTACCCACATACAAGTATCTGTGGCGAGCTCTGGCCGGTGATAATGCTCCACCATATGACCTTGTGCTTGCTCTTCACTGAGGTGCCCCTTATGCGCATTATCGTGGTCGAAAAGAAAAACACACTCCCTCGCTTCTGGTGGTATTTACATTCTCTACAGTTAAACCAAGGAGGCCTGGCCTGAGTTATTCCATCCACTATGCTCACATTTTGCTTAACTCACTTTGCACATTGTGCTACCAGTTCCGGTGCTGTCAGTTACATAATTTACATTGCATGTACATGGTGTTCAACCTCTGCCTGGGAAATGGGGGCAATGTCATGTCATGAGGGGGATGCATGTGGTGATGTTACCCAGTTCCAGCAGAGAGCTCGTGCACACTGTCGCCCATAGTAGCATGCATTATTGCTGTTTAGGGGGCAACATAATGTCACAGTCCGAGTCATCCCATAGTATTTCGCAGTCGTCTGATTCATGACAATATGTCATGAAGTTCGTTTTCTCGCTTCAGTACATGTTTTACCCCAAAATCGAGTGATTTTAGCAAGAGCTCCCACCTGGCGAGTTTTTTCCGACGACCTTTCATGCTGTCTAGCCAGGTCACACATTTATTATCAGTGAACAAGCTCAACTGCCTTCCTTCCAGATGTGCACAGTCGAAACAAAGCCCACACGATAGCTAAGCATTCATGCTCGCTAGAGTTATAATGTTGTTCAGTGTCCCCGAAATTCGCACTGTCATAAGAATGATCAGATTGACTCCATGGTTGTTCAGCTATCAAATAACTGCTCACATTCCCGACAGTATGTCTTCTGTCTGGATGTAAATACGCCATGTGGGTTCGACCATGAGAGTATGACGAGTACAATGTCTCTCCTCTCTTAGTCCATTCGTCCTGCTACCACTGTGCAGCTACAATGTGCCCTCTACTGGGGACGAGTCGCACCTCGAACTCGATGGCCACCCCTCTTTGAATCCAACAACTGTGTGGTGTGCTGGGAGTGCACCCCTTCTGCGCTACATTCAAGGCACCACCGGAGTCAGGTGGCCATCCCGATTTCATTCCATCAAGAGGTAACTTTTGAGGGTGTGAAAATTTGGGCCGACTAATAACATTTAAAAGAGTCCCCTGTTAAAATAACACTGTATAAATGAAAGCAGTGAGGGGGACACAGTGGTTTCTCTGTTCCAAGAACTCCTTGAGTGCCCCCTCCACTCAGTGTTTTACATCCCCGTGTATGTGTTGTGTGTGAAGTGAGCATGTGCGAATTAAGTGGGCTAATTTATAGTTAATGGGCTGTAATGTAATCATGATAATTTAAAGAAAGTCGTATGTTTTCTTTTTTTTTTTAAGTAATCGAGCATGGCTGCACTACACCCTTCTTGGGGAATAGTGGGCTCGTCCACCTCACTCCACCTGCTGCTGGCCTACAAGGTTACAAATTCAGGGCGGGAATTAAAATTTATTTAAACTAATTGTTAATGTAAAGGTTCACAACAACCCAAATACCATNACCTGCTGCTGGCCTACAAGGTTACAAATTCAGGGCGGGAATTAAAATTTATTTAAACTAATTGTTAATGTAAAGGTTCACAACAACCCAAATACCATAGCAATGGACTGGGAAAATACAGCACCATTACTATTAGGAATTACGTTGCTGAATAGTTATAGTGCCGTTCAAATATTTATTTTAATAATGTTCATTTCTCAAATAATTAAGTGAAAAGTGTTCCATGTAATCTGACATCAAGGGCAAGTGCTGTTTGTGTATGATTTCTCTTTTCTATAGTGTGCTTTTATTTTCTGGCACTTGTGGCACAAGCCGTTAACTTGGCTCTAGCAGGCCATACCATGTTGAATCTGTCTGGTCAGTGCACGCATCGAGTACGGATGTGTCTTTTGCTGCTTCCGGGTCTTCAACTCTTTTTGCAATAACTGGATAGTTTTCGAATATATGTAGCTTGACTTGTATCGAAACTTGGTATAAATATTTAGTTTCGCCCTGAAACAGTGCCACCCCCAACCCCACCAGCTCATTCGCACTGGGGATTTCATTACCTTAAATTTCCATGTAGGCCACATGCCTGACTTTGTAAGTGTGGACTAGCAATGTGCCACACCCATCATGCCAGTGTAAGTGCCTCATACGAGAGTAGTATCATGAGTAAAATCCAGTGCTTACAATGGTGTGTTTCATTTCATGACCGGCCGCCTAATGACCACATGGATAACTTTGTGGGCACTCTATCCCCAGCATTAACGTAACTCCTTATGCAATCATGAAATATTGTGTTTTCGGGTGTGTAACATGGCCCACGAAACAGTTTCACTCAACATTAGCTGCATATGAGAGGTCAACGAGCGTTCGAAGTGCTGAAAATGCAGTTTCAACAGTANACAGTTTCACTCAACATTAGCTGCATATGAGAGGTCAACGAGCGTTCGAAGTGCTGAAAATGCAGTTTCAACAGTACTGTGTGCTGTCGGGCCGTCATGGTCTCAGAAGCGGAGAAGAGGGAAGGAAGACATAAGGTTAAGGTTGATAGTTTCCACTTTCCAGGTTATGTGGAAAGAAATATAATATGGGAGCCAGCTCAGAGGGAGCAAAGGACCTTTGCAGGGCGTAGACCGAAGGCTCATGATACTTCCCATGAGTTCACCCCATTGACACTATGATGTANCAAAGGACCTTTGCAGGGCGTAGACCGAAGGCTCATGATACTTCCCATGAGTTCACCCCATTGACACTATGATGTAAAAGTGGCTACAGCAATTATGCCTGCCTATTGAGGGTGTTGGGCTCTTAGTATCAGTCCTAGGTCATCCACATATTCTTTCCATGATTTTTACCAAATTATAAAATAGTTCAAGTACACAATAACAAACTCTCCAATAAAGATTGCCAGCACTTGGGACATCATGTACTGAAAAGTAGAAGGTGCACATTTAAGTCCTAATGGCATCGCATGTGATTGGAAGTACCTTCCAACATGCGTGGTAAAACATATTTTTTCATATCATCTGGTCAGATGGGAACTTCCCAATATCCTGATTGGAGATCTGGCATGCTAAACACCTGCACATATTGTAAGCTTGATAGTGCCTCATTCAGACTGACCTGAGAGTTATCTGATTCAAGAGTTAAAAAACGAAAATCTACACATAAATGTAAGCTTACGTCTTTCATTGGCACTAGTACTACATGTAAATTGTATCTACTGCCTGATGCTCGATTGTATCCTCACTCGTGATTTCCTTCACTTGTTCATGGATTATTTGCTGCTCTCGAAGACATAACCTTGTGGTCATGTGTACACAGGGTCACTGTTCGCGATGAGGAAGGCGTGTTCGGCAGTGGTTGTCGCATGGAGCAAGTCAGAAAACACAAACATGTCTTAATGTTCGGACCAAACATGCTGCACTGCTTTATAATACTCTACTGGTACCCTATTTGCTATGTCTTCCAGACGAATATGTTTGCTTACCTTATTCCCTGATATGTCGACAGCATACACTGTGCACCGCTCGCTGGTGTCGATGTGCAGCTGTAGTGTTGCCATTTTGATGGCCACTTCCTGTGCCTCCAGCCATGGCTGGCTCAGCACTACTTCCCCTTGCAGACCATCTACCACAACTGTCTCCGTCAGTGAGACTTGGTTTCGGAGCTGGATGGTGATGTCGGCTGTCCCCAGGGTGGCAGCAGTGCCATCAAGGGTGGTTTCGTCTGATCACTGTCTGTGGCATGAGGGGTCAGTTGTGGAGCATGAGTTCAAGCTGAGCAGATAACTTGTCTGGAAGAAACTGTTGAATATGTAACTGCATGGTAATGTGATCAAAGAACTAGATAAAATGTCTAATTGAGTTGATGCATAGATATGCTTAAATCTTGCTGATGAAATATGTTAGTAAGCATATATTTAGAGCAATAGCTAGGCTAAGTGGATACACAAGTTGCTACTGAGGAAAGAACTTCAATTTGTTTCATTATTACGATGCAAGCCAGTGATTGTACGAAGACTACTGTAGAGCTTACCTCTATGGATGTGCCTCCTCCCTCTGCTAGAAATTACATTCAAAACAGTGTTGCTACTGTGGAAAGATCTTCAGCAGAAGCCGCCATGCCCGGCGACATGAGAGAACCGCTTGTGCGAAGAGTCCTTTTCACGATGAAGCATTATGACAATGACCACATGCAGTTTATGCAAGGGGATACATTGAAGAACCACATCAAGAACTGCAATAATTCATATTTTTAGAGCCAGCAAGTGATGACATCAATACCGCTTGCTGCATCTATGGGTACTGATTCCACAGACTATTATGATGAGAGAGTTAATGCTAATGACGGGATGAGAAACCTACGAGGTGTGGTATAGTCGGTTTGTGTGGAATATACATTTGCAAGATGCTCGTGTGAAGTCGCTGAACTTCAAAATAAATGGTCGTCGGCTCTAAATACTGATGAAGACCATGCGACTCCTACAAATAAAAGTTAACTTAATATTGAGTATGAAAGAGGAAGTGCAGAAGACCATGAAGAGAGCATTGATGATAGTGACTATGATGATAGTGTTGATGAAGTATCTGATGAGAAGGATGATGATTCTCTCGATGTTCCTACACATTTAGCCAACGAGTTTCCTTGGAAAAGTGCTTTGAAGGAGGCAGAAGGCGTTAAGAATGATTGTTACATATTTCCCGAATTAACTTGTTGATAGACTCAGACATTTTATTGACCTGCAAAAACGTGGGGATCTCTCACACATTGTTGATGAACTTAAGGGTCAAGGTTATATCAAATGAGAATGTTGGCTACTATCCATTATCTGCAAACATCTGAGAAATGTAAAGATCAAATGTTCAAAATAGTTAGAAAGATAGAATGTATATAATAAGTAAATAAATTTAATTTATGTATACATAGTAATGTGTGTTTATTTTCTTACAAATACTTATTAATTCAGTGGTGTAAACAATTGATTGCGAGAATCTGTTTTAGATCAAATTGATGTGAGTGTATGCAGAAGGGGGGATATGGTTCGATCCGAAGTATTATGCCTTATCGCATGTCAAGTGGTGGGAATACCTGGCCTGCTACAATTCCTGGGTCGCCGATGCGGACACCGAGAACACTGGAGATTGTAATTAATATACCTGTACATATACACTGAAGAGAAAACTGGTACACCTGCGTAACATCGTGCAGTCTCCTCCCCCCTCCCCCGAGCACGTAGAAGTGCCGCAAGACGACATGGCGTGGACTCGACTAATGTCTGAAGGTATGCAGGAGGCAATTCACATCATGAATCCTGCAGGGCAGTCCACAAATCCAATCTGCGCCAATTTGAGAAAGGGTTGCACGTCTGTCACGTTTAATGATTCTCGTCAGTCGTCATTTGTCTCGTTCTTTCACCATCTTTTTCCGGCCTCAGCGATGTCGAAGATGTGATGTTTTAACACTAAGGGCTATAAGTGCCATGTGAGCACTTTACCAGCATGCGCTTCATCCAAATGTTATCGCTACCTCGAAGATGTTATGTCCCATCTCTCGTGCGCCGACTATAACACCACGTTCAAACTGTGAATTTAGAACTATTGGACGGTTTGTAGCAGCAGTAACCGATCTAGCTGCCGACCGCATCGCGTTACTCTGACCGGTTCCATACCTCTGTTATTTGCATACGCACGCCTATACCAGAAAAAAAAAAAAAAAAAAAGCTCTTCAGTGTATGTTTTCTCGCGTTGTACATTACCGAATAGAATTAGTATAAAATTTGGATTCTGTTAGAAAATTATTTAATATAAAAATATTATTGGTTTTTTGCTGGGGTTTAGTGTATGATGGGCGGGGGTAGTGTGAGGTTAACATTACATGTTCCTCAAATTTTATAATTGTTTTTCGATGATTTTGCGATTTTTTATATTTTTTATGTTCGCGTGATGGCGGGGGAGGGGTGGGATGAGCGTGGCTAGGGGTGGGGCAAGGTTAATATTATATGTCCCTCGATTTTTTAGATTTCTTTCGATTTTTCGAATCGATTTTTTCTCGACTTTTTACGATTGGGAGGGTGGTCGTGAGAGGTTGGGGTGTTGATTATTTTGATTGTGTGAGAGGGAAGAAAGGCGAGCTAACAGTATATTATCATAGGCTTTTAGGATTAATTTTTTTGATTTTTTGCGATTTTTCTCGATTTTTTATGATTTGGAAGGAAGGGGGGTTGCGGTGAGGGGGAACATTAATACAATGTGACTTATTGGATGTGGGTCAGTCGTCTACTGGTCATGGTAATGGAAGGACCTCCGGAAAAGTAAGTTGAAAAAAAAAATTAAATAATTTTTTTAAATATATTTTTCTAGTTTTTTTAGATGTTTTTTTTAAAATAATTATTTTGGATTTCTTTAGAAGTTTTTATTACTTCTTGGGATTTGTTTGGAGCATTCAAGGATAAAGGTTACCGGGTAAAGGTCACCGACATGCAATAGGGCAGCCGGCACCGGACCCCCACCCCCTTGGTCTAGCGTCGCCTTTTATATTCTACTATATAAGAAATGCATGTATCTCTGGCGATTCAGCTGGCAACACGTTTACCTGCCTCCAAGGCGGGTTAGTTGGCATTCGAGGTTCGCGCAAGCAGAACGTTTACGTTATTTTCGTCATAAGTTGTCTTGAGAGGCTTTATCGAAATTTTCGGCTCGACAAGATTTGTACGACACCTTTCCGTGCCAAAAAAATTGGCAAAATCCTTTGAAAAAACAATCTGTGACAAACATTTAGTAAATATACGGCTTTCATGCAGATTTTCCCCTCAACTGCGAGGTGCTGAGCTATATTAAGGGTGAAGTGAGGTGGATATGGAGCAGCGGTGGAATGTATGGTCGGGGGGAACGAGGGAACCCCGAAAAAACCCGCCAGTCAACGGCAACGTCCGCCACGTTCACTACCCGCTGTAATCCGACGTGGTTGGCCGTGGTATGAGGAGAGTAGTCTGGCCACTACACCACCGCAGCCTCGCTACAGGTTAGAGTTCTGCAACAAGGAAACCATTTTTGTATATTTATACATGGTGATTAATAATCTGTCTTGTAATTATAGCAAATACTCAGGGCTACAACATTTACTGCGATGTGAGACTAGCTACCCCTATTTTGTTTCTGCCTGGAATTTTATTTACAATTGCTTTTTCGGAGGTTGGTGATATTCGCTTGCAGATACATTGTGGGAATATGTTTTCTTTCTTGCCTAATAGTTTCCGATAATTTAAAATAAATGCTACTTATTTTTCCATTTTTTAGGTTGAACAGTACCCTCAACTACCACTTATCAAACATAACTTTCTGCCTGATTTTCCATATGGAATCACCTCCGCTGTAACACACGAGAACAATGTGTAAAAATTGACATTCATATGTATAAATATATAATTTTCTTAGTAGCACCTTATGAAATCTTATGTAACATAAAAAAAACAAGGGGTCGCGGTATCTGTGTGGTTAGCCTGCTCGCCTCCCGCCAAGGCGAACCGGGTTCAATCAATCCCCAGCCGGATCACTCCCGGATTTTCGCAAGTGGGAATCGTGCCGGATGATGCCGCTGGTTGGCGGGTTTCTTCGGGGATCTCCCGTTTCCCCCACCCCTTCATTCCGGCGCTGCTCCATACTCACTTCAGTTATACCCATCGGCTCTCACAACCTCTTTGTTAAGAGCCGCCCAAATCTCTTCACTCATTCACTCATAAATAAACAACTTACAAAATATTATAGATGTGGTATCACATATTTAATATAGTTTATCTCTCCTATGGGTAGACATAATAGAACAGCAGGGAAGAACTCCGAAGGTAAATTTAATAAAAATAAACCACGTCAAATTTTCAAAAATTACGGTCATTTATACTTGGTCGAATAGAAACTTTTCTTATCAGCGAGTGTATGTTTTCCGTCATTTCACGCAATGGAGTGTCTTCTATGTGTGTGCAATAAAAATGTCACACAGAGAACTAAATGTTTCTTCACATACAGGAAAAATGCGTGACATGCACGTGGCACGCATGTCTTCACGCCACATCTGTGTCGAAAGCATAACGATTAAATTTGTGGACACTAAATTTATTTGATTTAGTTTCTGTTTGTTTAATGCAAATACGAGCGAGAACTATCATGCCAACAACACATCTGTGTTCCTATCAAGTTATTTTTTCCCCGATGTTCTTAAAAATTGGGTTTAATATGGTACATAATAAGGGGGTAAATGCAATGAGGATAAATAATTACAACAAGTCAGAAATTATGTTCCTTTATATGTGGAACTGCAGAAACGTTTTTATCAGCGAAGGAATTGTATAGTTTTTTCACGGTTTCTTCACACTTTTAGAATCAAACCTTTGAAAAATCAGCCCTTGAATGATGTGTTTCNTGTATAGTTTTTTCACGGTTTCTTCACACTTTTAGAATCAAACCTTTGAAAAATCAGCCCTTGAATGATGTGTTTCGTTGTTTCCTGAGTATTTCACATATCACAAGCGAATTAACGTAAAAGTGCCCGATTTTAGTTAAACCTAACTTTATTTGTAAATTAGAATATCTAATTTATAATTTATGTGAATAGAAACTAACAGAAATACATGTGTTGGTAATGCTTATTAAGAAATAGTTCTTATGCTCAATATTATTACACTGAGTGCGCACGAATCCCGTGTGTTGTCCCTCTGGTGTTATTTTCTAAACTGTTAAGGTTGTTGCCTGGTTGAGAATTTGTCATAGGGAAATACATGATAATGAAAATCGATTTTTTATGTTCCTGTTAAAAATAGATAAGTACCTCCAGGGACTTTTTGATCAGAAAAATACGCACTTCTTTGCATTCTAAATTTTTTGTAAAATTAATTTATAGCCTGCTTCATGGAAATATCACAAAACTTAATAATTAAATTAAAAATTACTAAGAAAACAAATTGTTTTATTTGCCTCGATACAGAACTCGGGAGTATAATTTCCCACACATCGATTTTTGTTTCAAGTTTATGTATTCAAATTGTCTTCAAAATATTGAATTTCATTACCATGTACCGAATTCTCAACCAGGCAACATCCTTAAGCTTTTTTTGCATGAGGCAGAGGAATATCCTAAAAGTGGTAAGTAACAGTGAGTGTATTGTATTCACCATTCCAACGCCGACAGTGGCGATGCTGGGCAGGCACGTGACGTCACGTGGTCCGGCGAATTCTGCGGCAGTTGAATGAAGAGCAGAGCGACTGCAGCGCTCTCGCGGCACTAGTGTGCGGGTCACGTGGTCACGGGAATAATTGACGTGGCGGACACAGCAAACACGGCGCCCGCAGGTCGCTGTTTGCTCTGCTCAACTCAAACAAGACGACGGCCGAGTGCCCGCGGTCAACAGCTCTCCACCTTGTACTTCGCTCTGTCCGCCTCCTGGGAACCGAGAGTAGAAGGAACAAGGTGGTTCTGCCCCACTGCCGCTGTCCTCTCTCCATCGCGCCCGCACCAACTCGCTTTTTACTTCTTTTTTCGTTTCTGCACAACTTTATTACTCTTGAGTTGTGTTCAAACATTCAATCCAACGCTGTATTCCAACCCTAACCCTCTCGGTCTCTGTGTCCGTTAACAAGGACATGTTGCACGTGAAGGGTATGTGTGGCTGGCACTGTACACTACAAAGAGTCACTGACTTGTGTTTTGAGCATCTTCCTTAACATAAATGTGGTTTTCTGTACCTCTCATTTGTGAATGGCCAATAAACGTGGTGCATTGTTCGTAGGTAGCGAGAGGCATGTTCAACATAAGTACAGCGCACATGTAAATATTAAGCGATTGCAACACTTGAGCTCGTAAATTAATTCGGGGCTAGATTGGTTAACAGTGCTACCGACATGTGATTGAAAGAGAGGTGCTTTAAGCTCCTGACACCATAGGCGGTTGGTGTTGATGGTTGGTGTTGGCGGCTGTTGAAGGACAGTGCAGTATGTGCGAGATGGCACCGGTGTTTGTGTTGCTGGTGGTTGGTGTTGTAACGAGTTGGAATACGTTTAATTTGCAGTGGGACATCATTCGTGTAGCATTTAACCACTTAGGTCGTGGGCAGTCTCCGTGTTATATGTGGTATTCTTTGCATGGGAAAAGCTGGCGTACTCCGTGTAGAACCTCCCTCGTGCGTCACCCAGCAAGCTCGTGCAGTCACTCACCAAGGTGGTGCACATTAGGAACAGTCCGAGGTCAATCACCGGCCCGGCTATTCTGATTAATAGTTTTTATAACCCTCTAGGCGAATGCGAGATGGGTTCTTGATACAGGTTGTGTCCTATTCAATTTATTACTCGGTCCTTGTTGTCCGAGGAGCTGGTTCTCTTAAAGACCCTGCTGTAGACTAGATGCGAAGCTATAAAAATAGGAAATATCATTTTTAAAAAACCCACTACAGTTGTTTCTTCGCTGTGGAGATTAGTTTCATATAATGACTGGTTTTTTTGTGGCAATGTTAGACGATAGCAGCAGTCTTCTTGTCTGTGATGCGTACTGAAGGGATGCCTGAGTGTTCGTGGCGTGCAATCTGCTCAAGTCCTCTTATACACATCATATTGTAAATTAGCTGATCACCTACTGCCTACTGCTGTCTCCAGTATTTCACTTCGCAGTAGCGCATTCCAATATTTCTCCACTCATAATTTCCATCTCGAAATTTCCACGCAAAACTCATACGTTCTTGTAACAACCAAATGTGTATTTGATGGCTGAGTGTGTATAAAACAGTGTTAAAGTAAAACTTGAAACATATAAACATAATTATCAAATTGTTAAAAAAAAAATAATGTTGTTAGCTGTTTACGTGCATGGAGTGGCTGTCTCTGAGTTTAAATATGCCCAGCTCCTTGAGACAGGATAAGTAACAACGAACTTAGTGCAATGTTTGCCCTTCTTACCAGTTGAAGTATACACTGGTCCATGGACACTGGACCACGAGGCTCCACAGTAGACATAATCACACAGATAGGCTCTGGGAAGGATGACTACAGAACTTCTGCACTCTAAGGAAATTATCTGACCACGGAGACTTTAGGAAACAGTTACTATTTAATTTATTGAAATTTATCTTTAACACCGGAAAATTAGTACGAAGCATTAATTGTAGTAATAAAAATATTAATTTCACTGAATGAAATAAGTTTCAAATGTGACATCAAATTAATATGACTTTTGACGTATTCGGCCCATAGCAACACTAGCCTCTCTATTGATGGTTGTTCAGTCCTGTACTTTAAGCTTAGTTTTTGCAGAGTTATCATTCTAAAAAAAATGTGTAATTAAATAAGTCCAGTTCAAATTAGCCTCAGTTAGAGCGTTCGATTCTTTATGCCAGGGTGTTCTCATTTGTAACTAGCGGTAATTCAGTTCTGCATGAAATTCAAAATGGCTATTCAAAACGTCCAGATGTATAGAACGATTTGTTCTCCGTGCGCGCTGACTTAGATAATCTGGAAGACGTAGAAGTCTCGGCTGGCGTCCTCCTCAATGCCTGGACATCAGCTTGGAACTTCCCTTTGTAGGCTCTCAGGCCTAGCGCCTAGCTCACACTGCACTTGACTGCGCGCTATAATCTATTCGCGGTTCCTTCACACTTTTTGAATCGAACCTTCGAGAAATCACCCCGTGCATGGTTGTTTCCTGAATATATCACGTTTCACAACGTTTTGTATTCGTGTTAACATAAAAGTACTTTTTTTTTGTTAAACTGAAATTTTACTTATATTTTAGTTATAAATAATAATAATTAATTTATAATAAATATAAATAAAAACAGGGAGAAAACAGGTATGTTGGTAATGCTCAGTAAGAAATAGTATCTATGCAAAATATTATCTAGACTTGGTTAAGCTCTGTGTGCATGAGGCGGAGGAATATCCTGGAAGTAGAACTTCAGCAGGACTTCAGGAAAGTTGGAAGTAACTGCGAATGGACTATAGCACACATTAAAACAGTAATCAAGCCGCCTGTGCAGACCGTACAGGCCTTCTTCTTATCGTAAACCAAGCCGCGGCTTCGTCCACACCGGGACTTCATGTATATCAACGCGGACCCTTGAAAATTCAATAAAATGCCTACCAGGCCAATCCTACAGGGTCGGCATCCTGCCTGGCTGAAAAATCAAGATGGCTAAACCTCTGTTCAACAGGTACTTAAAAACGTATTCGAAAATAGCGCCAATCATGAATAGTTCATATCAGAAATTAAGTGTCATGTCTCTTGTCTCCTCGGCAACAGGAAAACAACGTGCGTTCGTACACAACACAACATTCCAGTGGTTAGGAAAACCTCGCACGTGTTACAAAAATAATTAATTAGTTTTCTGACTGAAAAAAAAATACATCTGAACCAAAAATTACGCAGTAAATAAAATCCTTAATGCTGTTGTCATAATATTCAATTAATAAGAAATAAATAAATGTTACGTGATCAAGCTACATAAATAAATCTATTAATAATTACTGAAAATTACTATGTTTAAGACGTCAGAATTACACGATTTTTAAAACAAGCAACAAAAGGTAATATTACTTGCACGTTAATGTAACGTAAAACACTTACTGTAGATATTGTTGCTGAACGATGTATATTAAAGGTATCTTTGTTGTAATAACGCTACAACTAATAATGCCGCCGGAATAACCATTCATTAAAGTTTTTCGTACACTATTCACTCGCAGGTTACCATTCCATTTTTTTTTCACCTTAGTATGAAATATATTAGCATATAACAAAAACAAATATTTGATTTAAGTTTCGCAAAATGTGTTGTTAATATGTGGGAAATTATGGTAGTTATTACCATTATTATAATTATTCATATTAAGCATAACAAGTTCTTTAAGCATAGTGTGCCACATCTATTATCTGGCAGGAGTGGATAACGAAGGTGACGAGGTACGGGCATCACATCTCGCTGACAGGCGGAGTTAGATATGGAACAAACTGCTCGCACAGCGAGCAGCGGGGCGGGGGAGTACAGGTTGTCCACGGTTAACTCGGCACTTTTTAAATCAACTTTTGAAAAATGTCACTGCCCTACCTGCGTGTATTTTAACTGGCATACTCACTGGCAAGCGTCCAGTAAAGTTGGTAACGACATATGGAAAAGTAGTTCCATGTTTTTACTTTGAATTAAAAGTGTTAGGTTAAAATTAGCAAATACAGAAATGATTTATGTTGCCTTGTATATTTTAATATATATTAGAGTAAGAATCAGCAGTTTTGTATAATATTCACTTTCCTAACATTTTCACAGTTCCACTTGACCGACGTATGAACGAAGTGATCAGGCTCATCGCAATGTTAATGTTGCATATGGTTTAAGAACACACAATACGCATGTAAGTAGTTCTTAAGAGTGGTTTTCAAAAGTGTTCAGTTTACCGCAGACAGCCTATAGTAGGCCATGGCCTGCTCCGAGGAACCATTATGCATACGGACCACCAACATGAGGACTGCCGGATCGGTAATGGAAGTCAAGCTGGACCATATCCGAGTCGAGCGTGTCTCGACTGCAGCACTCAGGGCGGTGTGTGATGTAGTTGAGTTGAGAGATTTGGGCGGCTCTTAACAACGACGTCTTGAGAGCCTACGAGGGGGAAGCGAGGTGATTATGGAGCAGCGCCGGAGTGCAAGGGCGGGGGAAAAGCCTCTGACAAGCGCCATCGCCCGGTACGATTCCCACGTGTGGAAATACGGGAGCAACTCCGCCGGGAATCAAACCCAGTTTGCCTTGGTGGGAGACGAGCAGTCTATCCGCTGCACCACCGCAGCCCCACTTGAAAAAAATGGCAAGTTATCTTGTCCAGTGTATAGTACTGCGGAGAGAGTTTTTAAATGTTATCTTTACTGAAGCATAAGCAAGAAGAAAATATGTCGGACTTCTCAACGGTATGTTTTATTTTCAAGAACTGAGGGACGTTGTTTTGCAAGAGAAATTACAATTGTTACTGCGAACCGAGGTAATAAGTTACGCTAATATTTGACTTTGTTCACAGTTTAAACTCTACGAACAAAAAATGATTTAGCTATCTCGGTGTTAGCTGTTTTATTATAACAGGGTTATGAAAAGAGCAGGAAATGACATTGTCGACTTAACTTATTGAAGTGTAAGTAGGGGGTGGGGGGATGTAGGCGACTCCACAGTTGCAGAGAGGAGCTGGGCTACTTGACAAGCAGCAGAGGACTGCGGCAGGAAGAAAGTCAAATGGAGAGAGAGGCAGTGATGTTTACAGACGCTCGCTCAGCAACCACAGCTACTAGAGATGTCGCCAGGCCGTGTTCCGTATTACCACGGCGCTACAAGCTCGCCCAGCTCAGAAGCAGGCCTCGCAGTGCTTGGAAGTAGAGGAGCGTGTTACTGCACCCGACCACTCTACTAAGTAAACAACTCATTACTAACTACTACACTCAGCACTTCTCAGAGCTCTGTCTAACATAGACTTGTTTGCATATCGTGTATTCTTCCAACTTATCTAAAAGTAACATTGTCATGAGCTTGAGTGGTTAGACAACTCGCCTCACACCGAGGGGAAACAGGTTTGATTCCCGGCGGGTTCGCCTCCGGATTTTCGCATATAGGAATCGTGCCGGACGATGCCGCTGGTCTGCGAGTTTTCTCGGGATCTCGTTTCCCCCGCCCCTACGTTCCACCGCTGCTCCATAATCATCTCGCTTCACCCTCATCGGCTCTCAAGACCTCGATGTTAAGAACCGCCAAAATGCCTTCACTCACTCACTCACTCACTCACTCCCAAACTGAATGTCTATATGCACTCCTGCACGCAGGCAACTTGCCGGACGAAGCACTGTGTTGCGATGTTCGCAGAGAGCAGTTGGCAACAGTGGTCCAGCAGGGCCAGCCTGCAACAGAACGAGACGTAGTTTACGACAGCCATAGTAGCCGGCGGCTCGGGGCTCAGCGAGCGACAGCGGGACAGTGCAATAAGCTCCTGCAGGATATTGAAAAGAGGACATGCTGCAGGACAATTTCCTGTTCTGCCAAGACACGTGACCTCCCCTGGCCAGCACACGCTGCTTCATGAGATCTCTGCACGCAGCCTGTGACAGGATCTTGCCCGGTGTGTGGAGAGTTCCCGCAAGTCTCATGTCAGCATGTTCGTGAACAAGTGACTCCTGGCACAACATTGCTGGCTGCTCCACAGCGATGCCCGGCATGTCAATACCTACACAATATATATTTACACCTATGGTATCAAAGGCCAAACAACTTTGACTACACTGTCAAGTCTTCATTTGCCGTAGTTCAGTTGTTTGCAACGTCACACAGACTCTTTTTTTTTACATTGTCTCCAACTTCCATTACTCTAGTTACAGACTAAGAATTTGCGAGCTGCGCTTCTGTTGTTTGCACTTATCTCACCGCACTGTCATACCAACCCGAGAGACAGCCTGACCACGTGGTGCCTAGAAGTGCCTCTCATACCTTGACGATTATAGGCACTGTAGGAGGCTGCCTCCCCCCCCAAAAGAAATTATTTGTATATAACGCAAGATTCTACTGATTTCATACAACAATAATTTAAAGCATCATCTTTGACTAACTTATTTCCCCCCCAAAAAATTGTTCTAGACAAAAATTCGTCCTGAACTCACTTAGACGTAAAACATTTTCATTTTCACAGATATTGTTTTACGAAAGTTAACTTTTTAAGAAAGTTGCTCTTCGCAAAAACACCCCCCTAAACTACTTTTTAACAGAACTTCCAGCCAATAAAATACAGGAAACCGAAAGTGAGAACATGTATGAAACTTGGCACTGAAACACAATTCGTACCAGCAGATACGTATCGCGTATATTATATCCAAGCATTTCTGCTGTAGTTTCTTACTCTGTGATTCGTCACCCTCTTGATAGCAACAGAAGGGTAAGTTGGAGCCAGGTGTTACTGATTGACCTAGTTATTGCGCGTAAGGAAGGTCCACCGTGATATGGAAAAGATTATGAAAGAGAATTCACGAGCTATGCCGTAGCACAACAGTAGTTTACTAAAATAGTTGTGTTTTGTGCCGTGTAATGTATTCAGACATCTAACACATGTTAACCATTTACTCATGAACTTTTATAAAGAAATGTCTTGGTAAACTGTATAGTAACAGACGGAGAATATCTATCGAGCGACTGATTGCTAGAGCAGGGTGACTGACCACACCGGAAAATGGATATGTTGATGCCGTTTCTTAACTAGATTACTCTCAATTTGATCATGATTACTTACGATATGTTTCTGTTTCACCAAATGGACATGGCTGCATCGTAAAGTACTTTCCCCTGATACCGTCGCAAAAGGCCACAGATGCAGTTATCAAAGAGAAGTACATAGCAGTCAGCCCTGGGATGAAGCAGTTTTTAAATATCCAAACAAAAACATGAAAAATTATTGTTCTCTCTCTCCATCAGTAAATAAAAATATTCTTGAGGGGAAATGCAGTATTTGTTACTACTCTAATAACGTGAAACTTTTCCGTGACGGCTATTGGCTGTTCGTAGTTAACTAAGTACTTACGAGAGGTGTGTTTACTTTCTCCCTTTGCTTCCCTCTGTGTATATTTCCCCCACACGCACAAAATAAACACGCAGAGGGGAGACGGGGTAGAGGGCGCATGTTAGCCGCGCAGCAAACTATCTGTTTTTTCTAACACCGTACAACTCAGGGGGGAGAAACTGGTATAGGACTTCCGGGTCGCTCTTTTTTTTTGTAGTAGTTACAGTAACCTCCAGGTCGAGAATAGCTGCGCTGGTAGCAAGCTAATTCAGCCATTTTTGTCATTATTTGGAAAGCCTTGTGTGTGTTCGTCGAGGTTATGTATGCACGTGGCAAGAATTATGGTCTTGGGGGTACTGAACAATATCAATGCTCCTTATTTGTGGGGGAGTAAATGTGCCGTCCTAATGCATTATGGGGTTCCCAAGGGCCCTAAAATTGCAGTGTTCTTGTCACGTGTTTTATTTAAAGGATTATAAGTATATGTCATTCGTGTCACGTTTTATTGTCAGCACTTTTCCCAGCTAGTTATGCTGTTGAGTAAACGCCACAGCAATGTGCCGATTTCCAGTGGTGAGACGGGACGACTATAGAAATAAAATACGTATTGGTGAGCTTTGTTTGCCAAGGAAGACTCCCACTTATGGTCTACGGAGTAAGGAAACAGGAACGTCGATCCTGTTCATCGTGCTACTGCAGTCTACGATTGGAACGCGGCCTAACCACTAGGATACCTAACTTGAAATGTTGTATTTTTCCTTCTCTACTTTGAAAATGTTGAGATCACAACACTAATTTTAATGCCGTATAAAATATTATCCTTTGTTAATCCCGTTTTGTATCTGGTGAATATTTCAGTATGAAGAGTTAGGGGCTCATGTAGAGGAAACGTTCACAATACCATAAATTGTTATGTATTTATGGTACTACTTATAACTAAGGCATGGTCACGTTGGTATGTGCCATATACAAGCTAAGATACACGATAGAATGAAACCAGGGAAATTATAGGGTAAAATACATTTTAAAAACGAAGAAAATAAAGAAAATCATTAAATAGGTAATTAAAAGGCCTTACTAGTGCATAAATGGCCCCAGAACTGTGATTTCACTCAAAATCAGTGCAACCGTGGTTCCCAGAGTGCAAGCAATAGTGATGGTGGGAGGAATTGGAAAAGGGGGGGGGGATGTACAGATTTACCCCCTCCATTTTTTTTCTTCCATTTTTACCAAATTGATCGAGGAACAAAATATGAAGCAGTTAAATTGACGCAGTTCTGTGTGTTCGCTAGTGCTCGTGCTTCAGGAGTCAGGTGGCACAAATGTTGCATGGAATAACTATTCTGTGGCCGTGATATAGGTCATGGAGGCGGATGGAAAGGGCAAGGTTGGTATTGCAAAACGACTTTCTGCAATAGTCAGTGATGCTATTGTACTCGCCTGTGTTTGCGGTGGTGTAAAGTATCCCCTGGGTGGTTCACATTGTCTGACAGGTAACATATTAAATGCGGTGAGCTGCCATACTGTGGAAGGCTGTGACGTACGTCAGTCTCTCATCTTATCTCACTTTCAGAACACAGTTCATGCTCCATTTGTAAATTACAATTCTTCCCACGGTAGTTAGTAAATTACCAATAGCAAACGCAACAGCACTCCTCTCACTAATACTGCACAACCCTGGAACAAAAGCTACGAGAGTACAAATGTTCCACGCTGACGGTAACAGTGGAGATGCGACATACTGTTTTACTTTCGTTCGCTGCGCTTAGCCATGTGGGTCAAGAGCAGAAACATGGCGATTTGCGTAAAGAATGAATGGTTTAACTACTTATATTCCCCATATTAGTTTTTATCAGAACCATGCAATGTAAAGTAACAGAAACATGTAATTGAAACACAGTAAGCCCATGCACACCGTAAGATACTAATACATACATTACACCCACTCTATTGCAGTTTATGTATACAAGAGGTACTGTTGAAGTTGAGATTTCTTCGTAAAATCAACATCATATTGCATGACAGCACATTTACAACACAGAAGGCCTAGTTAAAGCAAAATATAGCACACCGAGTGTACCTTTCTTCCCTACTCCTTCCATCATTGAAGAACTGACTGAGGCTGCTACCATGATGCCGTCACTCGTCTGCACGTGCTTTGATGTCACGTGTTTGGACTTCTTACATGATTCCAACTGCTGTGTACGTCAGTGGGTTCCATATTTGTACTTCTCTCTCCCCCAAAGTCCTATTATTGGCATGTTTTATGTTTCTGGTTCAATATACGTTCGATTATGTTGACATTGTGATTTGTTGGAGGTCTTTTTGAAATTGATATTTTCTGCACTTATGAAAAGTATTTCTACTAAAGAGTTGTCTATAATTACAAATTTATATAGTGAAAATGTCTTCATACTTGATTGTCTTATTTGAGCAAGGATTATTATTGAACATGATGTGGATTAAAATGGTTTTTAATGGCAATCCTTAACTTTAAGATCCCTCAGTCGATGAAGATCCCTCAGTCAAGCGCAAAAAGTAGTACCTAGGCACACTTATTTCTAAAGCTACAACTTGATGAAACTCACGTTTTCATTTTCATACATCGACGCTGGAAAGTGGAAATGTGGTAACTACGCGATAGTTGCACAGACAGACTCCAAAAACCAAAACCCTACTTCTTGGCTATCGGGTAAAAACTATTTCCTTCCTTTTGGGTTGCCGTAATCAATTAAAAACCCAGGCCAACATAGTATAATTTTATAATTCTGTTTCCACATAAATGAATTGTCTTTTCCCAATTTATTTATTAATGTATCACTGTAAAACTCAATTGTACCAGGGCGAAGCCGGGCAGGCTCGCTAGTAATCCCATAATTTTACTTTTTACACACATTACGCCAGCGGATGTTAAAAGTAAATATAGTTTCTGGGCAGACTATAGCAAAGTTTTAAGGGGCATGTAAATTGGATACTAAAGGGTGTGAGTACGTGTATTTTACCCATAAATACTTGAACGGAAGAAGAGGTTACTATGTAGCAACGCACAGAGTATATGGAAGGCTTCCAAATAGTTATAGAGACATGTCTTGCAATGACGGTGAGACATTCCTTTCCCCTCCCTCCCCGCCTTCGTCATTAAGGCCGAACACCATCACAAAAACCCATATTTGTGTACTCAGTGCTGTGTATCATTGTGTAAATTATTGCATCAAATGTTTTTCTCTTTACTTTCAGTGAACTGAATTTCCAATATGAAATGTGATAAATAATTACAGTGATTAATGTATTATTATTTTCAATACATTCTGGTATTCTTGAAATGTTTGTAAGTACTGCATTGGTAAAATCGTATCTCAGTGTTTACGTAAGAATTTGAATTCATCAATAATTACTAGGACAAATGTAATTCACATCTGTGAAATTAAAGTTTTTCAATAGATTTCCATGAATCATTACACAACTGAGTAAATAAGCCCACGAGGCTCCCTGTTTCACGCTCCTTTTACTCGATAGACGAATCTTTCAGCATTTGAATTGTGACCAGCAGTGCTGTTGTTGTACAGGAATTTTTTGTTCACATATTTTCATCTGTTGCTTTTATTTATATTATGTTGTGAGATTCATTGTGGGCCTACAAGTGATATCATTTTCGCAGTACCCTTTCAATTTAAGGCTTGAAAATGGTTTTTACATGTAAGAATACAATAGAGTCCAGTTGATTGGATTAAGACCATTGTCCTTTGAATATCACTTCCAAGATGGCATACTACAAAGAGTAATTATTATGGTTATTACGAACTGGTTCAACTTGAGCAAACTAACGTTGAAAAGTACTCATACCAAAACAAAAGGATATAGGTACTTTTGTCTAACTCAAGCTCATAAATCCTGTGCACCCTAGCTGACATTAAATAATGAAATCATATCCAGGACACACGAGAGAACTTTTAAGAGTAAACATTGATGAACATCTAAATTAGCAACATGTGTTTTGCCTTAAAAACAGTACCGACAAAGCATTCAGTTTATGAAAGTTTTTAACGATAATTATGTAGAGTCTTATTTGTGATGTGTTATTTTTTGGAGTAACTCCACAGACGACTTCAGAATTTTTAGATTACGAAAAAAATTATGATAATAATTATGGCTAACAGTTTAAATATTAACCACCACGTAAAGTACATCACGCATTCCTAAGTCCCCGTACATGTTTATATTTATTTCAATCATTGCAAGTATTATCGATGTCATATACATCGTGTTGACTTCATTTTTATAAGGGTTATAATGAGAGGGTCAACTGTGTTAATTTTAAGCAAAGTGTAATTTTCAGACTTCCATGTTAATAATTGCTCATACTCTAGCACGCGGGCGGGAGAAGCTCTCAGCGTACCCGCCGTGACAGTCAGTCCGGGGGGGGGGAGGTTCGTTCGCGCCCGTCATGTAGTGTATCAATAGCAACTTATTTATTCAGGAGGAGTAACGTATATTTCCATGGCCCGGAGAGTGTTCCACCCCATACCTCAAGAGTAGTTTACACTCCTGAGGTATAATTGTTAACTTGTGAAGACCACGTAGGCTTCGCGCTGTGTAGGATCTCCCCGAGCCATAGCGGGGGAGCATCTGTATTTGTTCCTCAGACGAGGGTGAGGTCTAATAATGTGTCTGGTGTTGAAATGTTCGCCAAGTGTACTTATTTGTCCGGCCGCTTCACGGCTCTATAACCTTCTACCATTTTGTCGTTAAGGGCATTGGAGTGGCCAGCATAAATCCCAGTGCCAGAGTGAATATGCATTGAGAGGGGCTGAAACACCTCTCACTAGCCTAGGTGCATATATTGAGATGCAAATATATTGAAGAATATTGTACATTTTTGAGGGCATAAGCGACTGTAATAAATTAATTAAATAAAAAAATGCCTATGTATAAAATTGTGTTTTATTTCATATTTACCTAATTTGCCAGAATATTATTAAAATTTAGGTACAGAAATAAAATAGGTTTAATTTAAAAAGTATTGTACAAAGTACCATTGTACTATATGTACAGTAATATAATTAAGTAAAAAAATACTTTTTAAAATTTAATAACTTAAAATTTTGAATGAAAAATATATATAATTAATAAATTATGCAAGTAGTTAAAGGCCCACAACATGCACGTGGGTATACTGTTGATTACAAAAATTTTTTTTATGGGATGCAATATTACAGATTTTTCGTATGTCTATAAATATGAGTGCCGCCAGCTCACCTGGTGGCTGAATCAAGAAATTAACGTAACCTATGTGTTGAAAATAGAATCCAACATGGAGGGTGCCTACAGCGCAGCCTGTAATTTAAAAACGTAAACAAATATGACCGCCATCTGGTGGCGATATCGATTATTAATACACTAGCGCCACCTAGGTGTTGAAAACATATGAAATACAAGATGGCATCCTACAGCACTGTATAAACAAATTAAAATCGAAAAACCAAAATGGTGTCCTCCAGCAACATTTAAACAAATGACAGACGAAAAAATCAAGACGGCTGCTTCCAGTAATGTATAAATAAATGACTGACGAAAAAACCAATATGGCGACCTCCAGTAACGTATAATTAAATGACAGACGAAAAAACCAAAATGGCCGCATACGATAGAATAAGTATAGGTGAGAGGTGGTGGGGAAGTAAGTTTTTTAATACATTTTAAAATATATGTTATTTGAATTTTTAAATAATTTTTATATAAAATTTTAATATTTCGTATCGATTCTTATAGATTTTTCATAATTTCTTAATTTTTTTAATTTTTATAATTTTTTTAAAATTTTAATATTTTTTTTATTTTTTTTTTATAGTTTTTATACATTTTTGGATTGTTTTTATTTTAAAGATTAAATGTAACCGGAGTCAAGGTCAAATGCCAAGGTGACCTAGATCCCAAGATAGTCTCCGGTCGACCAGAATGACAGCGCATGAAGAGCTCCGACGCTCCGCGCCAGACGTTGATGCCTCAGAGTCCCCTTTTCCCTTCTACTAACGGGTAACGTCAAAATGACGCTGAGATCGCGCACGTATTTTGACACGTGCTGGCGTCTAGTAAACTAATTTTATTTGATATAATTTTTTCTCTGAGAACGCTATTAACGTAATGTGGACAATTTCTTAATTCAATGGCTAAATTTTTCCTGACTCAGAGGTCATATAAGAGTGCCTTACCGCGAGCTACACACAGACATTTTATTTATGTATTTTAAAATCATAATTGAGTCACCAAATAAAGTTTAACCGCCTAATTTGATGATTGACAATTACAATACTTAAGCGTGCCGACGTAAGATTTGAGGAGTATAGCCTGCTTCATTACGTAGTATCTTATTATTATTTTTTATCACCCAATATCTTCCTTGAGCAAATGTTGTAAGGAAGGTGGTATTTTCAAATTCAGATTAAAATTATAACATTGTTTCACAAGGACAGCCGAATCTTGATTCGTTTGAGATAAGGGTTTAAAACCTTGTTTCAACATTAAACACGTCTTCATTACATGATAGTAATGTAGTTTTCTGTGATTGTTTACTGATGAAGAGTTTTATTTTGTCCCTTGGTGTAGAAGAATTAATTTCTTGTTTCGTCTCATGTGCATTTACTGTATATGTTTTTTTTTTGTGTTGTTATGATCGTTGTGTCAGTTTTCAAACAAAGTAGAAACACAACGATTCACTGATCTGCGCGTAGATACATTTAATAGCCAAAACTTAAAAAAACGTACTGAGAAAGAAAACAAAACAAAACAATAGCATCTAATTTCATGTAATTAAATTTCGTCCCACACTAGATTCACACACGTGCCTCGCCAAAATGTATATACTTTTCGTCCATACTTATTTGAAGAATCACTTGACGTTGACGGTGATTTCTGTGAACACTCTGTATATCATAGAAACTGCATGTGGTTGGTCTGGACGGCTTATTAATAAGCACATGCAAATGGCCAGAGCAGTATTTGGTTGCCTGATTGCGAGGAATACTTGCGGAATGTTCAACCTTTGAATGTGCATTGCCTGACAGGTAGGCAACATGCAATACACGAAGATGTCAGATACTAAATGGCAACCACTAATAAAGAAAATAATAATATCAATCACGCTTTCAAATGTGTCAATTTTAAAAAAGTGCAAAACTTTCTTAATAATCGTTCGATAAAAAAAAAGTGTGTGTGTGTGTGTGCAATATTTTTAAGGAACATACACTCACCCCGTTTGTGTCGTCCGATAACACTAACTGAGACGCCAATTAAGTTACTTGAAAGCTATTTGTCACATATTTCTTTCTCTTTGCTTTCGATTAAAGACGTCCGTTGGCCAGGACTTGATAAACAAATGAAGCGGGAACAAGTGACTGTAATGCTGAAGTGGGTGGTCCTCTACGTCTAGTGTTGATACACCTGCTAACTTTGACACAGGATCACTTCACTGTTACTACAGATTTAACAGAAACCCCAAAAATTGTAACAGGTTTGTATAGAATACAATTGTAAAATACGTTATTCCTTTTTCATTAACGTACGAAAATATCCACGTATTAAAAGTATTAACTAAATGTGTTAAAGTGAATACGTTTCTGAAAAAAAAAAATTGTACACAACACTTGGTTTAATTAACTTATTTTACTCACACCTTACAAAATACACAACACACAACATTAAAAATGGTGTAGGGGTAGAGTGATTATTACAATTATTACACTGCAGAGCCAAAAAAAACTGGTACGCCTGCCTAATATCGTGTAGGGCCCCCGAGCACGCAAAAGTGCCGCAAGACGACGTGGCATGGACTCGACTAATGTCTGAAGGTATGCAGGACGCAATTCACATCATGAATCCTGCAGGGCAGTCCACAAATCCAATCTGCGCCAATTTGAGAAAGGGTTGCACGTCTGTCACGTTTACTGATTCTCGTCAGTCGTCATTTGTCCCGTTCGTTCACTATCTTTTTTCCTGCCGCAGCGATGTCGAAGATGTGATGTTATACCGGATTTCCGATATTCACAGTTCACTCGTGAAATGGTCGTACGCGAACATCTAAATGTTATCGCTACCTCGGAGATGCTATGTCCCATCTCTAGTTCGCCGACTATAACACCACGTTCAAACTCACTTAAATCTTGATAACCTGCCATTGTAGCAGCAGTAACCGATCTAGCAACTTTGCCAGACGCTTGTTGTCTTATATAGGCGCTGCCAACCGCATCGCGTTACTCTGATTGGTTCCATGCCTCTGTTATTTGCATACGCACGCCTATACCAGTTTTTTGGCCCTTCAGTGTATAATGTAATATAATTAATCAATTTTGTTTCCACGTACGAATCACTATCATTAAGTGATTTTCTATGTTTCACTTAATATAATCTAACTTTGCTACTTTATATAAGCTATCTCTACAGCAGACACCGACAGACACATGAAAGCAATTAGCGTCGACTTGGAAACATGAGTCTGTTATTTAGCAGAAGCAAGTACATAAAATAGTTGTTCTTTCGAAATGAAATTATACTATCTGGTGTTTGTGAAGAGGAAGACTGCCGAAATATTTAGATCTTCCTCGGGATATTAGAGAAGTGTGAGTGGACTGTGAAATACCCGACCAGCTGAGAATAGCGCAAGGCCCAGTAACTTGGCAGCTGAAAAAGTCTTCCACTCATCAAGATGTAGTTACTCCATACGTAGGTCGCTGGTAAGTCGTAACGTGCGATCAATCGCAAATATGGTTTGTCATTGATGCGTCGATGTGTATCGAACAAGATATTCTTAAATATTCGACAACAGTTCGGACGTCCACGCACCGCTTTAATATCTATTCTCTTTTAGAACGTTTCTAAAATTAACAAGTTAACAAACACGTTATATATTCCTGGACAACGCACAACAGTACACCCCGGGAGGAATGGAAGTTAATTTAAGTAGACGATCGCGATAAGAACGATTGCTAGAGAGACTTTTTAACTATCCTCTTCTACATTTACAAATTAACCATTTTAAATTTAAAGATACCGCATAAAATGTGTTATCATATAGATTTAGTAAATACTAGTTTCCCTTGAGACTATTTATCTTCATACCAAAAAACATGTTTTACGCACGCACACACACGAGTTCTGAGTGCCGCTATGTATTTTAGTATTGGGAATAGGACATAACTTCCATTACTGCATGGAAATTTTCTGAGATTCACTAATGTTTCCTACTATGACATACCGAGCGAGGTTACGCAGTGGTACCACACAAGGGCAAGCAAGCAGGAGGTCGTGGGTTCGATACCCGGTCCGGGCATGCTGTGTAGCACATATTCGCTGCATATTCTTACATGCTTTCGTTATTTTACTTAACATTTGATTTAAAAATATAAATATTTATTACTTTTTCACATAAATTGATTTTTTGAGACATATGCTGTTTTTCACTGTACAAGAAGACGTGAGTTTGAAATTTACATATAGAATGGAAATTATTTAAATATTTAGTAAAGTCCAAATGTGTTTGAAATATTTTATTTTAATTATTTCAGCTCTTAACAAGCATTGTTTTATTTTATATTAATTTGAAAGCTGAATATAAATGTATACTGTAACAAGGATAATTTTAGTTTGGAAGCCGCCTTATTTTTCTCCTCCTATTGCAGACGCTCAAGCGCGCTCTAAGTTCTGCTCATTATTTATAGTAACTTNAAGCCGCCTTATTTTTCTCCTCCTATTGCAGACGCTCAAGCGCGCTCTAAGTTCTGCTCATTATTTATAGTAACTTTGTGTGTTTATTTTAATACAAAATTGTAAAAGATACTTCGATGTTGAGCGGAATGGCAAGCCACGCGGGCTTATGTATCAGAAAAGACAAATATGGCCAATTGTTATCATTATACTGAATGTTACCTCACGCACCTGGCAAAACTGCCTGAAACACATGTTTAAAAGAAGGAAATCCCGTTGACTTACGCCAAAATCTTGCTGAAAATCAATCAAATTGATACTGTTGCGGATCTTTGTGATTTTCANGAAATCCCGTTGACTTACGCCAAAATCTTGCTGAAAATCAATCAAATTGATACTGTTGCGGATCTTTGTGATTTTCACCGCCAGTTTTACAATAAAATAAACGTTCGAAGTCAATATTTTGCCCACAGCATGAGGCCCTGGGTAGACTTCCTTCAACTACCGGCGAGTTTGAATGTGTATCATTTTAAAGTTAAAAATTTGTCAAGTCAACTTTTGGAAACATTTACCAATAATTATTTTGATGTTTTCACTCACTATTCATGCACAGATGGCTTGTATATATAATTTTAACGTCTGTCTTTTGTTCTTTTTTTCAGTCAGTAATTGTAATAAAATGTACCGTTTAGTGAATAATTAAAGTAATTAAACATTGTTTGGAAAGGAAAAGAAAAAATAAATTATTTTCAGAGATAATGTTTAATATAAATTATTTAAAATAAGCTGGACTACTATTCAGTTTACAGTACTGTAACGATTTCAGCATTTAAGGTTTTGTTTATGTCTTAGTTTCGTTTGAACTGTGTGTTTACTTATTTGAGGAAGAGTAATGATTTATTTCATTTTAAAGCCGCTACCCTCAGATATAGCTAGTTTTGTATAATCAGGATATCACCTCTAAATTTATATTTACATTATATTTCAGTTTGTTTACTTTTTCTGTTTTGACAGTTCTATTACTTTTATTTGTTACTTGCGAACTGAGCTCAGACATCTTGGGCAATGTTCATTTTAGATGTATCATTTTTTTTCTCTTTGCATTTCTGCCTGGTCTTATCCAGCAGTTCTGGCCACGAAGAAAGGTATTAATTACAGGATTTATTATACTATGGTGTAGAAGGAAGTGATGTCTTTTAGGAATTTTTCTGTGTCATCGCGTGAACCCCGGTGACTAATGACACTCTCCTCTGACGCCATGATGAGCGGATCAGCGTAAGATTTTGTCTGCAAGATTAGAATATAATTTTTATCTTACCGCCCATCCTAAGAGGAGGCATGGGGTTATAGAGGTACAAAGTTATTTTTAATATGTGAGGCATGAAAGAAGAGGCCCGAGCCACATTGTGATTAGTTTTGGAGTGTTTTCCAAGAACTTCAACTGTCATCCCCACCAACATGATAAGTAAGACCTACAGAGGCTGGGTAATGTATGCAACTTCGTCTTACGTTTGAGAGCTACACACTTTTCATCATTTTAATTTGTTTTGGAATATCTGCATTACATTTGAACTTGATGAGAGTAGATTTGGAAGATGTTCAATTTAATCTGAAATTTGATGAGGGTGTTTAAGTTTCCACGAACAGTACCAGAAGCCAGTAGTGAGATTCTTATGTTCAAAGCTGAGTTAGTGCCACTAACATTTTAATGAATTATTTATGATAAAATATAGTGAGTCAGTTTACTATTAAATAATGTAAATTATATTTTTGTAAGCCAATGCTTAAAGAAATTATTTAGTATATTACGCAATTACATTTCAAACTGATCATAATTTATTCTGATAGCTATTTTTCATGGTTTTCTATTGATTTGAAACAACAAACTGAACTGATAATTTTTCAGATTACTTATGAATGCCAATTCACGTAAAAAAATGTAATTAATAAAACAATCCATTTCATGTGTATCTATGCCTACAAATACCACAGAAAACTTATCACAAAGTTAGATACAAAGTTATATTGGTGTTTTTAAGTGTCTCTGAACAGTACAAAGCCTTAGGAAGTGAGTTTCCTGAAATCACTCCAAGCCTTGGCCGATTAACTCTTATTTCAAATAACTTGCGTTGCACTTGCTAAGGCCATGTGCCGTTCAGGGGCACTTGAATACAACAGTATAAACTTATACATATATAAGGATATAACTGATGAAACGTTGTACAGTAGGAGATATATGTACTGTGACGACAACGTCCTTGTTGGAAGCCGCGATCTCTCTCTAAGGCGTGCCAGTGCTGCCAAGCTGTCATGTGCAACTGGCGTGATTATTGTGTCGCAGTCTGGGTTCCACGGAGGTCATCGTCAGTCCAGTGGACGCCATGCCTTTGTTTTGCAGTTATAAAGATGTGAACGACCTTTAAATATTTCTGCTAATAAAATGTCACCTGCTCTGTCCTCTACATTTATATATTGCGACATTTATTCGAATATGCAGCATAACTGTTACTCCATTTTAAATAAATAAATTGATTTATTATCGGCTTAAAGGTGCAGTTAAGGTATAGTTGCCTTCTCTTACAGTCGACCCATCACACTTTCACTTGCTAAAAATTCATAGACAAAGATATTACAGATAATGCACATTTAAAACTTACAAGTATACAACTTAATACTGAACAAACCAAGGACACAATTAAATTACTCTCTCACTCATTCACTTACTCTCTCACTCATTCACTTACTCTCTCACTCATTCACTTACTCTCTCACTCATTCACTTACATACTCACTCAAATGCACACATGCATAAAGTAAACACAGATTCGCGAAATGTCAATTCCGTCCCCTCATCCAGTGAGGCGACTAAGGTAGTGCTTATTTACTGTAGTCTTAAATCTGCGGAAACTCTCAATATGTCTGTGTTGAGTCGGAAGTGGCGAGGAGCTTGAGCAGAACGTGGTCTTGTGTAGCGGAGTTTGCGGTCTACTGTCGGCTTTAGAGTACGTGTTTACAGCGTTACAATCACGCAGGTAGTAACACCACTTGTAAAGGTAGCGAGGCCTCAACGAATGTAGTGTTTTATGGAGCAAGAATAGGGTATGAGAAGTTGTTCTATCTAACTTAAGCCACGGCAGCTTTCTTAGGCAGGGGCAGATGGCATCACGTGCTTTTAAACTAAATATGAACCTCACGCACGTGTTCTGAAGATTCTGCTATCGTATTATGTGGCTTCCGCTGATATTGTTATGAACAACATCGCAGTAGTATATTATAGGCATGAGTAGATGAGATACTGGACTAAGGTGGTTTTCATTCGAGCAGGCAGTATTTTCAAGCGACTCAAAGAATGTAGTGAGCTGTACACCTTTCTACACAAGGTAGTGAGATAAGCGTCCCAAGACAGATTTTTATCAATTATGTCACCTAAACCTTTAAATAATCTTATTTAGTTGGCTGTTGCCCCATTCATCCCCATAATAAATTTAATACACACAGTTGCAAAAATAATTGACCGCTATGAACGAATCACGCGAGTACAACCANCATCCCCATAATAAATTTAATACACACAGTTGCAAAAATAATTGACCGCTATGAACGAATCACGCGAGTACAACCAAGATAGCCACTCAGTATCGTCACAGCCCGACATGTGTCCCATTTGCTTTTAATGCGGCTTGCTTGCGTAAATATGCCACTAGATATACATGTCCCTCCATCATGCAAGACACTGACTAAGGCCTTAGTAGCAGCGTGAGTCACATAGTGAAGNGAAGCCGCCTTATTTTTCTCCTCCTATTGCAGACGCTCAAGCGCGCTCTAAGTTCTGCTCATTATTTATAGTAACTGTGTGTGTTTATTTTAATACAAAATTGTAAAAGATACTTCGATGTTGAGCGGAATGGCAAGCCACGCGGGCTTATGTTCAGAAAACACAAATATGGCCAATTGTTATCATTATACTAAATGTTACCTCACGCACCTGGCAAAACTGCCTGAAACACATGTTTAAAAGAAGGAAATCCCGTTGACTTACGCCAAAATCTTGCTGAAAATCAATCAAATTGATACTGTTGCGGATCTTTGTGATTTTCACCGCCAGTTTTACAATAAAATAAACGTTCCAAGCCGATATTTTGCCCACAGCATGAGGCCCTGGGTAGACTTCCATGAACTATCGGCGAGTTTGAATGTGTATCATTTTAAAGTTACAAATTTGTCAAGTCAACTTTTGGAAACATTTCCCAATAATTATTTTAATGTTTTCACTCACTATTCATGCACAGATGGCTTGTATATATAATTTTAACGTCTGTCTTTTGTTCTTTTTTTCAGTCAGTAATTGTAATAAAATGTACCGTTTAGTGAATAATTAAAGTAATTAAACATTGTTTGGAAAGGAAAAGAAAAAATAAATTATTTTCAGAGATAATGTTTAATATAAATTATTTAAAATAAGCTGGACTACTATTCAGTTTACAGTACTGTAACGATTTCAGCATTTAAGGTTTTGTTTATGTCTTAGTTTCGTTTGAACTGTGTGTTTACTTATTTGAGGAAGAGTAATGATTTATTTCATTTTAAAGCCGCTACCCTCAGATATAGCTAGTTTTGTATAATCAGGATATCACCTCTAAATTTATATTTATATTATATTTCAGTTTGTTTAATTTTTCTGTTTTGACAGTTCTATTACTTTTATTTGTTACGTGCGAACTGAGCTCAGACATCTTGGGCAATGTTCATTTTAATTGTATCATTTTTTTTCTCTTTGCATTTCTGCCTGGTCTTATCCAGCAGTTCTGGCCACGAAGAAAGGTATTAATTACAGAATTTATTATACTATGGTGTAGAAGGAAGTGATGTCTTTTAGGAATTTCCTGTGTCATCACGTGAACCCCGGTGACTAATGACACTCTCCTCTGACGCCATGATGAGCGGATCAGCGTAAGATTTTGTCTGCAAGATTAGAATATAATTTTTATCTTACCGCCCAACCTAAGAGTAGGCATGGTGTTAGAGAGGCATCAAGTTGTTTTAAATATGCGATGCATGAAATAAGAGGCCCGAGCCACATTGTAATTAGTTTTGGAGTGTTTTCTAAGAACTTCGGCTGCCGTCTCCACCAACATGATAAGTAAGACCTACAGAGGCTGGGTAACGTGTGCAACTTTGTCTTACGTTTGAGAGTTACACACTTTTCGTCATTTTAATTTGTTTTGGAATATCTGCATTACATTTGAACTTGATGAGAGTAGATTTGGAAGATGTTCAATTTAATCTGAGATTTTATGAGGGTGTTTAAGTTTCCACGAACAGTACCAGAAGCCAGTAGTGAGATTCTTATGTTCAAAGCTGAGTTAGTGCTACTAACATTTTAATGATTTATTAATGATAAAATATAGTGATTCAGATTACTATTAAATAATGTAAATTATATTTTTGTAAGCCAATGCTTAAAAAAGTGATTTAGTATATTACGTAATTACATTTCAAACTGATCATAATTTATTCTGATAGCTATTTTTCATGGTTTTCTATTGATTTGAAACAACAAACTGAACTGATGATTTTTCAGATTACTTATGAATGCGAATTCACGTAAAAAAATTTAATTAATAAAACAATCCATTTCACGTGTATCTATGCCTACAAATACCACAGAAAACTTAATAAAGTTAGATACAAAGTTATATTGGTGTTTTTGAGTGTCTCTGAACAGTACAAAGCCTTAGGAAGTGAGTTTCCTGAAATCACTCCAAGCCTTGGCCGATTAACTCTTATTTCAAATAACTTGCGTTGCACTTGCTAAGGCCATGTGCCGTTCAGGGGCACTTGAATACAACAGTATAAACTTATACATATATAAGGATATAACTGATGAAACGTTGTACAGTAGGAGATATATGTACTGTGACGACAACGTCCTTGTTGGAAGCCGCGATCTCTCTCTAAGGCGTGCCAGTGCTGCCAAGCTGTCATGTGCAACTGGCGTGATTATTGTGTCGCAGTCTGGGTTCCACGGAGGTCATCGTCAGTCCAGTGGACGCCATGCCTTTGTTTTGCAATTATAAAGATGTGAACGACCTTTAAATATTTCTGCTAATAAAATGTCACCTGCTCTTTCCTCTACATTTATATATTGCGACATTTATTCGAATATGCAGCATAACTGTTACTCCATTTTAAATAAATAAATTGATTTATTATCGGCTTAAAGGTGCAGTTAAGGTATAGTTGCCTTCTCTTACAGTCGACCCATCACACTTTCACTTGCTAAAAATTCATAGACAAAGATATTACAGATAATGCACATTTAAAACTTACAAGTATACAACTTAATACTGAACAAACCAAGGACACAATTAAATTACTCTCTCACTCATTCACTTAC